>BQNB010032703.1:33812-47769 GCA_026074375.1 Tanacetum coccineum | reverse complement strand
GTGCTGAGGCATCGTATCATGGTGTTGCTAATGTTGTTGTTAAGACTTGTTGGTTGAAGAATCTACTACGTGATTTGCATACACCTTTTTCTTCCGCTATGATTGTTTACTGTAATGATGTCGCTGTTGTTTACTTGTTTTCTAATCCGGTTCAGCTTCAACATACGAAGCATATAGAGATGGATATCCACTTTGTTCGAGATTTGGTTGCTGTTGGTCAGGTTTGAGTTCTCCATGTTCCATCACATTATCAGTATGCGAACATTATCACCAAGGGTTTGCCTTCCGCTTTGTTTGAAGAGTTTCGTACCAGTTTGAGTGTTCGGTGTCCTCCTACTCAAACTACAGGGGAGTTTTAGTCGACATTAGTATTTGTATGGGCTCAAACCTGCTTCTAGAGTATTTAGTAGTTTTATATATAATGTACCGGTCATATCTTCTATATTCATTCAATAATAATATGTTTACCCTTCTTACAGTTTAGTTAAGAATTCAAAACTTTTGTGTACCGCATATATGAGAACTGAATGTGACATATCAGTGCAGACTGTGTGTGTGACTGGTCATCCAAAATTATAGAACGTAAAAAAAAGTAAACATAAAAGCACAAGCAAGAAACTAACAAGAGATGCAAAATCCTTTGAAAGAAAAACCAAAAACTCTACACAAACTAAGATAGAAATATGAAACCCCAATAACTTAAAGAAGATTACACATGGTTTCTTTTAGAATGAAGCATTTTGATGATGGCAAGACTTTTGCAAACAAAACTATCAGTAGCAAATCTTAAATCGACCCTCACTGCTGTATGAGCATAAGGACCATAAAAGCTAATCTTTTAATCACCTAACTACTCTCCTTAATTTTAGATAAGTAGATGTGCAATGTTGGTTGTTGGTTGGCCCAGAACAGGGTGAAGATAATCAATAGCCTAGCTAATTACTAAAGATGGCTATCAAATATCACTTGAAGTCGTGTGATCATTTTCTAAAGAAGATTATTCAACCCTATGCTTGGGTTACACGAATACCTCCTTGGGATAAAACCAAGTGTTTATTCTTGTTTTAGGCATAAATCAAGAACCCATCGCTTCTAAGTGTTTATGTTTTTTGTGTTGGTGTTGTACTTTTCATGCAAGTGTTCATATATATTAATAGAGATGAAAACTCTTAATAAAAAGTGTTTGAAAGTCATGGTCAAAAGAAGTTATAAGCATTAAGTGGCTAATTAATCTCATAACCTCCTTCATAAATGCATAGTGGTTACATGACCATAATCATGGTCATTAAGTCAAACTTGAAACCGCCTATTTAATAGGTGTAGTTACAAACATTTAATGTTGAAACCGCCCATTTAATAGACATTAAGCTAACCACTAAAAGAGTCAATGATAATCAGTGACTTGATGGGTGTATCTGTACATCCAAACCTATTTCCAAGTATGATCCAATTCCCATAATTGCACTAAATTTCCAACAATCCTCCCCAATTTAGTACGATTCATTTTGCATAAAAATTAAACATAAAACAAAAGATGTGCATAAATGAAAATGTCATGAGGATTGAATTTCCATCTTAGTAAATTACATATTCAAATATTTGAGAATCTGGGTGTTTTAAGAATTGAACACTTCAACCCATTTGAAAAACACTTAAATGCTCCTGACACTATACATGTGTCCATATCCAATTCATAAATGTTGTAAGAGCCAAAGTCAATGCTCTCTAAAGCGGCAAAACCTTAACATTTACATAGGTGGTTCCTCTTTATTCATGCTCCTGCTAAGCACTTTCTCATAGAAATTAACCATTGAGTAGTAAAACTTCATCCACCTTTTCAGCAGGTTCCAAGCACATCCTTGGGATGATATGTAAATACATGTGCTTCATTCTACATTGAACGCTACCAAGTTTCCTCACTAGGGAGTTGGGTGTCCTAGCATTCAACTACTTGGTTGGACTTTAAACACATCCCTTCAGCAGACTTTAAAACCAAGTCTCTAGCCAGTCCTTTCATCAAGTGATCGGCTAAGTTTTGTTGAGACCTCACAAACTCTATAGATACCACCCCATTCATGATCAGCTTATGAATCATGTTATGCCTAACATCTAAGTGTCTAGACTTCCCATTGTACATTTGGCTATAAGCCTTTGCCAATGTAGCAGCACTATCACAGTGGATAGATATAGGTGCTATATGTTTAGACCACAATGGAATCTCAAGGAACAAGTTTTTCAACCATTCAACTTCCTTACCAACAGCTGCTAAAGCTACAAATTCAGATTCTATTGTTGAACCAGTGATGCAAGTTTGTTTCTTGGAAGCCCAAGAAATTACACCACCACCAAGAAGGAATACCCAGCCACTAGTAACGAATTATCTTCAGTGTTGTTGATCCAGCTTGCATCAGTATACCCTTCTAAAACTGAAGGATAACAAGTATATGTCAATCTATAGTCCATGGTTTTCTTAAAGTACTTCAGTACCCTCTAAATTGCTTGCCAGTGCTGAGTACCAGGATTACTAGTATACCTACTCAGTTTAGCCACAACAAATGTAATGTCAGGCCTTGTACAAGTCATGGCATACATTAAGCAGCCAATTACCCTATAATACTCAAGTTGAGATACAGCCTGACCATTATTAGGCATCAGCTTCTCACTTGTATCCATAGGAGTACTAAATGGAGTGCAATTAAAGTAATTGAATTTCTTTAGTTCCTTCTCAATATAATGAGACTGAGAAATTTCTATTCCATTACTTTCATGTTTAATCCTTATACCCAGGATAACATCATCCTCCCTCATGTCCTTCATAAAGAACCTTGATGACAAGAAATCCTTTGTCAGGTCAACCTGAACTTGGTTAGTGCCAAATATCAGCATGTCATCGACATATAGATAAATGATGACTCCTTTACCAGATTTATCAAGTTTGCTGTAACACCCCCAAATTGGGTCGCAGCAGAATAATGTGTCCAAGAGCGTTACTTCATAGATCAATAGCACAAAATATGAGAACAACCTCTAAAAGAGTCGTTTGAAGTACGATACATTGGATTTATTGAAATTGTTTAATACAAAGCACAACGGATTAAATTGTTCAACATTAAAATAACAAGATTTTAGATCATAACAAATATCCCAAGATGTAATGACTCCAAATCTTTTATGCATGACTCCCCAAAAGAGTATCCCCAATGTATCCTTAGCACCTCGTGCCTCATTGACCTGAGAACACATGCTTTAAAACGTCAACATAAAGTTGGTGAATTCATAGGTTTATGTAAACCTGGACACTTTTCAATTAGTTCATATTCCTTCAGTTTCTTGTTAAAGTATCCATTTGCAACCAAGAGGTTGAAACTTGGAGCTAGATCAGCCAAACACCTAGTGTTGTTTCCTATGATGGAGTCCATTCATCATTAATTGTTCTTTACAGAAAGCAACATCTTGAGATTCATTGCTTCATCAAATGTCTTGGGATCATCTTCAATATTTAAAGACATTAAGAGTGTTAGTCAGACCTCAATCCCTTGTCCCTTCAATTAAGTATAATTGAAATTCAGGTCCAAAGTTCTTTGGAGTCCTATTCCTTTTGCTTTTTCTAACTCATGTTTAGGTTGTTGAACTACCTCTTCAGTGACCTCTTCAAGGACCACTGAACCATTAATGTCTTCAGTTCCATTTTGAATCCTACGACTTGGTCTAGGGACTAAAGAGAATCTATTCTCATCAGAAATAGCATCCCTAGATTCAATTATAGAGTTAATTGAAACTGAATCATTAGGTTTAATTACATAGAACCTAAAAGTCTTAGAATGCTCAGCATATCTAACAAAGATGCATTTAATACCTCTTTCACCCAAAGTTTTTAGCTTTGGATCAGGGAGTCTTACAACTACCCTACAACCCCAAACCCTGAGATAGTTATGGTTTGGTTTCTTTTTAGTCCAGAGTTCATAAGGGGTAATCCTGTTCTTTTTTTAGGAACCCTATTTATATATAGCAAGCTGTTAACATAGCTTCACCCTAGAACCCTTGATTCAGTCTTGAGTAGGAAAACATAGAATTAACTGTTTCTTTCAGTACTCTATTTTTCCTTTCAGATATACCATTTTGTTGTGGAGTATAAGGAGTAGTCGTTTCATGGATAATACCAACAGACTAAAAATACAGAGTATCCATGTACTCACCTCACCTATCAGTCATGAATCTTTTGATTAGGGACCCTTGTTGTAATCAGCTTCAGTTTTGAATACTTTGAATTTATCTAGTGCTTCATCATTAGTATGTAATAAATAAACATAACAAAACCTTGAAGCATCATCAATAAATGTCACAAAGTATTTCTTATTCCCTAAAGAGGGAGTAGCATGTAAATCACACAGATCACTATGGATCAGCTCCAAAACTTTAATTCACGTTTTACATTTTGAAATGGTTTCTAGTTATTTTGTCAGCATGCAAGTCTTACACCTTTCAGTGTCCATGTCAAAAGCTGGGATTAACCCATCCTTAGACATATCTTGCATCCTCTTAAAGTGGATATGGCCCAGTCTAGCAGCCATAGGATTGAATCATTCAGTTTAGAGGTTAACATGAAGGCTGAACCAATATTATCATTGACAATATTAAGCTTGAACATATGATTACTTAAATAACCAAAACGAATAAACACACCATGTTTAGATAAAACAAATTTATTAGATTCAATCACTTGTTTATAACCACAATTATTCAAAACACTACTAGAAACCAAATTCTTCCTTATATTAGGAACATGCAAAACATTAAACAACAAAACAATCTTTCTAGAACTAAACCTAAGATCTACATAACCACGTCCATGCACTAGGGTTGTTGACTCATTTCCCATGTGAAGAATAGATCCATTATTCAATGACTCATAAGTCTTGAACCAGCATCTATCTTTACACACATGCACAGTTGCTCCTAAGTCAACTCACCACGCAATATCATCATCCTGCACAGAATAAGCCTCATATACATATGTAACATAATAAACCTGGAGAGATTTATTAAACATATTCTGACCTTTCAGAGTTAGTAGAACCATCCACTAAACCATTTGTGCCTGAACCATTGGCCTTGTTGCCAACTTTTACACCTTTGCAATCCTTTTTTAAGTATCCATGTTTCCCACACTTCCAACAAGTCACTTTGGGTTTCTTGTTAGGATTAGCTTCTGTGTCTTGATATTTACGTTTGCCCCTATTGTCAGTGTACCTAGAGGAGTTGTTATGCTCCACCATGTTGACCACTGAAGGACCAGCAACATTGTTGCCTTTTGTCTTGTTACTATCCTGCACCCTAAGGGACTCCTCAATGCGCAGATGACTACCTAACTCAACAAGAGTTAACTCCTTCTTCAGATGTTTCACGGTGTGCTTGAAATCTTTCCAAGAAGGAGGAAGTTTGTCAATGATACAGGAGACTTGAATAGCCTCATCCATGTTCATTTTGTGTTGTGTAAATCTTCTAAGTATACCAAGAAGTTCATTGTATTGTTTCATAACTGGTCTTGAATCAGTCATTTTGTAATTGGTGAAATTACTAACAAGGTACTTCTTACTTGATGCATCCTCAACCATATATTTGGCTTCTAAGGAATCCCATAGTTCTTTGGAAGATTCAACATTTTGGTAAATATCAGATAACGGATCAAACATACCATTGAGGATTAAACCTTTGCAAACATAGTCATCATTGTCCCACTTGGCCCTCTTCCTGATTTGTTCCACGGTAGCATTCTCACCATCTTCAGGAAGAGGAGTAATGAGCATATACACCACACTCATGCTGGAAAGCAAGAAGTGCATCTTCTTCTGCTATCTTCTAAAGTCCACCCTTCAAACTTATCAAGCTTGGTAAAGTTTAAAGCCATGTGTTTCATAGCAGCAACCATTGTTTATCACAAAATAATCTTATTTGATTGTTGGTTGTTGGTAGGCCTAGAACCGGGTGAAGATAATCAATAGCCTAGCTAATTACCAAGATGGTTATCGGATATCACTTGAATTCATGTAATCACTTTCTAAAGAAGATTATTCGACCCTATGCCTGGGTTACACGAATACCTCCTTGGGATAAAACCAAGTGTTTGTTCTTGTTTTTGGCACAAATCAAGAACCATTCGCTTCTAAGTTTTTATATTTTCTGTGTTGGTGTGTCCCTTTCATGCAAGTGTTTATCTCTATTTATAAGGATGAAAAGTCTTAATCAAAAGAGTTTGTAACTCCTGGTCAAAAGGAGTTATGAGCATTAATTGGCCAATTGATCTCATAAACTCCTTCATAAATGCATAGTAGTTACATGACCATAATCATGGTTATTAAGTCAAACTTGAAACCGACCATTTAATAGATGTAGTTACAAACATTTAATGTTAAAACCGCTCATTTAATAGACATTAAGCTAACCACTAAAAGAGTCAGGGAGAATCAGTGACTTGATGGGTGTACACTCCGTACCTCCAAACCTATTTCCAAGTATGATCCAATTCCCACAATTGCACTAAATTTCCAACAATATCTAGCTTAGTTATTTTAGTGTGAAGAGAATGAGGATGTTAAACACATTTTTATCAAGAGATCGCTAAGTCGGTTCGGTCAAGGTGTTGGTTTAGTCAAGTTCTCTCGTAGTTAACTTTCATGCCGTTACCTATCTTTGACGCTTCACATGTTAGTTCTTTTATATTTCAACAAGGGTAGTGACAGTGGTGGAACTAGGATTTTAATTTACCTTTGGGTTGACAAAAACATACAAATTTTTCATGCTATATCATCTTTATATATATATATATATATATATATATATATATATATATATTTATATATATATATACTTTATATATTATATATATATATATTTAGTAGGGATTCTTGAGAAGTAATTTAAAATAGAATTGTGGAGAAGTGACTAAAACCACACATTGAGATGATCGACTTGCATTAGTGCATTTCTATTCTATAGATTGCACCATTTTAAGTTTTGAAAAGTTAAATTCTATTCTCATGCAAAGGAAACAAAAAACAAGAGAAATAAATGAATGATCTTATATTCATATAAGCATCTAATTAAAAGCTAGAAAACACATTATGATGCGTTATAATGCATCTAAGATTATAGAGATGCATCTAATTTAAGTCGGTGCATCTCGGATATGCGATTATAGTTACTTCTTATCCTTCTTATTTTAAGAAAACTTCTTATTTGATCATAACTCTCTCTCTCTCTCTCTATATATATATATATATATATATATATATATATATATATATATATATATATATATATATATATATATATATATATATATATTGACATTTTCTTTGCAGAACCATTTTTTTGTACAGAACCACCTTTTTTACTCTTAATAATGCATGATGTACAATATGTCAATACATAATGGCATTTTTGAAAATATCTACAACTTATTTTAGAAAGAGTAAATAAATTAGGGGCAATATTGGCATTTCATTTATCATATTCATTTCATAAGCAAAAAACAAAACGTCAGTTTTTTCAATCTAATCATGTCCACAATTTAAGGAGAGAATTCAAGTTTTCCAAATAATTAAATAACTATTTTATCTCTTCTTCACACAAACCCTAACCGCTCCATGCCTCCTATTTCTTCCAAACCTGCTACCGGTGATTTAATCTTCGTCACCACCCTCTTGTCATATAATACAATCAATCTGTTATGCGTGTGATAGAATAGATTTGAAAACTACTAGAGCGATTGAACATATTGGTATTTTTTTCGGATTTAAACTTGTTGGCCAGATCTACGTTCCCGCTAATACCAGATCTATGTTCCCGCTAATAATATCAATCTGTTATGCGTATGTAGAAGCTTTGTCACCATCTCTCTCGTCCTCCTCACCCATATACTTGCTTTATATTCTTTTTGCAACGTTTCAAGTCGGTACACAATATGAATATTGGTTCCATGACAGTTGAGTTTCAAGGAGCGTGGCCATGGTGGTCACTTTTCGTTAGGATATATAAGGTTCATGCGTAGTGAGTGCTGAATGACTGTTACCATGCCATACTTCGGATGAGGTACATATGTAAAACTATGCATGTATATTCATAATCGCAAGTCTTCATATAAAAAAATATACCATCTACTGGTTATTGGAATATCAATTATATATGCATATTAGGTTTGTATTGAAAATGAATATCATCTACGTGTGCATTTGTATCCTTTGGTAACTTGCATGTTTTAATTTGTTAGCCACTTATGTGTAAATATGTGACTCACTTATCTGAATATTTTCACTTTCAAAAATGAAGTTTTGGCTTAATGTATATTTGTGTATGTTTGGACCATATATTACTAGTTCAAAGAGGCATGTGCTTAATGGCATTTGAGATCATTCACTGAGTTGTTATATTTTTATTAATAGGATAAAAGTAAAAAAAGTATTTGTGTTTTAACAAAGTCTTCAAATCTATTAAAAATTATAAACTGAATTTATAGCGTCAACAATAATTTTTGACTTGTCTTACTAATATGAAAAGGGTTTATAAATATTTCTCTTCGATTTCGGATTTGAACTTGATAAATCTTTATTAATAGCAACTTGTATTACCTTAACAGTATGAACTTTTTCAAGATGTCATAAAAGAATTAGCCATATGTGACAATGTACAAGAACTAATATATAAGATATATAGAAAGGTACGCATATGTGTTTTATGGTTGGTGTAAATATATAAAAAGGTGTGCATATATGTTTTATTAATGGTGTGCATATGTGTCTAATATACACATTTGTCCAGAACAAAAAAACCCTAGCCGCTAAACTACGCTATAAAATGTGGCCAAAAATCTGGCCCAAAGTAAAAAAAAAAAGAGCCCAAAATAGCCTGAAATTTACCCAAAGTAAAAACAAAATACAAAAAAACGGTCCCTCGAACTTTTAACTATTTTACATTTTCTTACACCAAAAAATCCTGTAAAAAAATTAACAAAAAAAAAAACACGTCAAGTTTTTTTATTGTTCACAACTTTTTTACATTCAATACGCCCAAATCAAAGATTTCGATACCCCGTCCCAAAAAAAAATATCGGAAAAAAATTAACCCGTCCCAACAGCAAATAAATTAAAAATTCCCGAATCATAACAAAAAAAAGAAAATATCCGAGAAAAAAATTAGTCCAAACAAAAACGCCAAAAAAGCCTAAAATCTAGCCCAAAGGAAAAAAAATACAAAACGACCCTCACACTTTAACATTTTACGATTTTCTTACACACAAAAATTCCGTAAAAAAATTTACAAAACCATCCCAAAAAAAGAAAATATTCGGGAAAAAAATTAGCCCGTCCCAACGCAATTTTTTTTCCCCGAATCATACAAAAAAGAAAATATTAAAAATTAGCCCCGCGTAACGCATCGCCCAAAAAAAAAAAATCCCCATCCGAAACGAAAAAAAAAATATTCGGGAAAAAATTAGCCCCGCCGCAACGCGCGGGTTCTTTTGCTTGTTTCAGATCATTCACTGAGTTGTTATATCTTTATTAATAGGATAAAAGTAAAAAAAGTATTTTTGTTTTAACAAAGTCTTCAAATCTATTAAAAATTATAAACTGAATTTATATCGTCAACAATAATTTTTGACTTGTCTTACTAATATGAAAAGGGTTTATAAATATTTCTCTTCGATTTCGGATCTGAACTTGATAAATCTTTATTAATAGCAACTTGTATTACCTTAACAATATGGCCTTTTTCAAGATGTCATATAATGAATTAGCCATATGTGAGAATGTACAAGAACTAATATATAAGATATATAGAAAGGTACGCATATGTGTTTTATGGTTGGTGTAAATATATAGAAAGGTGTGCATATATGTTTTATTAACGGTGTGCATATGTGTTTTTAGGTTAATATAAAATTAATGAAAGGGTGCATATATGCTTTAAGGTTTCTAAAGTAAAGAAATGAGCGTTTTGGTTTTAGTTAAAGGTGTTATGGGTTTGTTACCTTAAGTTTGTATTAATGTGTGTGATGTTTTTGTCTTGTATTTGTTTTATCTATTTTTCTACATTATTTGATGTATAGTCCTTTTTATTTTGACAGAAACATACATGTTTTTGGAAGGCGTGCACAAATGGTCTAATGAATTTGACGAGAAAGCGAATAGTGCACATATGTTCTTCGAAGGCGTGCACATATGTTTAAATAAATTGGGCAAGAAAGTGAAGAGCGCACACATGTTTTTAAACGGCTTGCACATTTATATTTAACAAGATACTTGTACATGAATTGTATTTTATTTCGATATCAAATTTTGTGTATACTATATATGTTCTTTGTTATAAATTTTAAAGGTTACATGTGTATGCTTTTGTTTTCGGTCATAAATTTCGAAAATCAAAGAATGTGAACTAGAAACATATATGCAATTACCATTTTAAACAAATAAGTTTGACGTCTAAACGCAAAAAACCCATGTAAATTTACTATATTAAAAAAAACATATATGCACTCATTTTTTTCTTTTGAAAACAATATATACTAAAAAATATATAAAAATAATTCCAAAAATTAAAAGGTTTTTAAAAAAACATTTGTTTTAATTAAAAATTCAAAAAAAAAAAAGACAAATATGGTTTTGACTATTATACCCTTATCAAGTTAATAAAAAAAAGTAATTAGATCTAAATTCTAATTGGTGTTAAAGTGGTGATCTGTACAAAAAAGGTGGTGTCTCTGCAAAAACGGTCCTATATATTATATATATATATATATATATATATATATATAGATATATAGATATATATTATATATATAGATATAAATATATATATATATAAATATTAAGATATATATATTATAATGGGGCGCGTTATATTGAGAACTCATTTTTTGTGCAGAACTCTACAGAACTATTTTCAACCAATCAGAATTTAGTGTGTATTAAATGATTTCATTTAATTCAAAGGGTATATTAGTCAAGACCATTTTTTTACTTTCTTTTTTTATTTTTCAAATAATAAACGTTTTTTAAATCCTTTATTTTTTCAAAATTAAAAAATATTTTTTATACTTTTTTTTACTTTTTTTTTTCAAATAACAAACGTTTTTTAAAAAATATTTTTTCAAAATTAAAAAATATTTTTTTTACTTTTTTTATTTTTCAAATAACAAACGTTTTTTAAAAAATATTTTTTTTTACTTTTTTTAGCACGCATGTTAAAAAAATAGTGCATATATGTTTTTTTCTAAAAAACAAAAAGACATAAATGTTTTGTTTTCAAAATGTGATTTTACATGTGCTTATAGTGTACAATTTTATAAATTTGAATTTGTTTTACTTAAGGTGTTAATTGCACATACGTTTTTAGTGTACAAAATTTTAAAACAATAAACATAAACGTTATACATATGACTTTAAAGTTATAACAAACAATAACATATATATCATATACAAAATTTGATATCAAATGAAATATGATTGAATAACAATAGTATCATGTTAAATATAAATGTTCAAGCCTCCAATAGCATATGTGCACGCCTTCAACAAACATATGTGCACGCCTTTAAAAAATCATATTTGCATGCCTTCAAAAACATATGTGCGTCTTTGGTCTTGTATCCTTTCATAACCATCCTTGTAATCTTAAAAATATGTGCAATTCATTCAAAAACATGTGTGCACTCTTTCACGGACATACCTGCACTTTTCCACGAACATACATGTACTATTTCACGAACATACGTGCACTCATCCAAAAACATATGTGCACGCTTCACTTTCTTATATCATAAAATTTTATTAGAACATGATACCCTTCGAAAAACATGTGTACGATCATTCTCAATTAATAAAATCTATGTGCATACCATCCACAACAAATATGTACCGGACTATAATTTTTGTGAACTATGGGCAGCCCAAACCACCTATGCACCCAATGCTTAAACAAAAACAAATAGGTAACGGACATACATTTGTGACAATACAACCCAAACACATATGCACCCAATGCATTAATTAGCAAATAGCAAACTTCTTTTGTAACATTACCACTAAAATAATAATAACAATACACCATTGTTTAGACAAGTAAAAATACGCACAAACTTTTTAAACCATAACACATGTGCACAAATTTTAGTAACCCATATTCACAAGTCACCCCTATCTTGAACAATATTTTCTATTTTTTAGTTTTTGAGATTGGGCTTCTATCATATTTGAATAAGGGCAGCACACAAAAATAAACCAAAAACTCATGTACCTGAATTTAGACCAACATAAAATACTCTATAGATATAACACCAAGTGCCATACACTTGCGAATTGGTACATCTCACTATTCGATTGGTTAAGCAAAACGAAAAAAAGGAATTCTTTATATGGTTCAAATAAAATGGACATTACGGCATTACTTAGTATGAAATTAATATGCTAATACCTGCCAACTAATACCACGGCTAAGAACCAAAGGTGGCATAGGAGTTGCACTCGCATATCTAGCTACTGCAATAAATGCACGAGTAGACTGTCGACAAAAAACAAGCTTAAACGAAGCCAAATATTTATGCCATTAGTCTTGTACAAAAAAAGTTGCATCAAAAGTACCTCGACTAGAGAAACAAAAGAAGCAACCATTATAGCAAAAGCTTCTCCAACATCAAATGTGGCAAAAGCTTCTCCAGCATCAAATGTTGGAGCTCCCCATTGAAATGGATAAGGCAATACATATGTTGAGCAAACTGCAATACATAACAGTAATATAGAAAACGAAAACTGAGAATGGCATATATGCATACCATGGTGCACCGGCGATGATTCCAGCACAGTCAATTCTACAACTTACTTGAGTTATATCAGGTTTGTTCTTGTAGGCCCCACTAACAGTAAGTGAGCATATATCCACACAATTGCCACCGAGAATAAAACAGCAAACCGGTCAAAAACATGACTCTTTTCGCTCATTAGATGTGGTATATACTGCAAAAAATATTATCTTTGCTTAATTTTAACATATAAAACAAGAATAGATCATCTTTCTAGGAATATAGTTACATAATCTACCTGTGAGACGATTCACTTGGCAACATACAATAATCATGCAACTTTATTAAAAAACTAACAATAGCCAAAATAATTGCACCAGTACTAACTAAAGTGGAGGCCATCATCTCCAACTCTGTTCTTCCACAAACAGATCTCCCAAAAGAGTTAATATAGAAGGCAAAGTAAAAAAAATCAAATCCTTAAATATGTGTTGTCACATCTTAAAGAAAAATTAAAATATTTAAAAAAATCTAGTCTTCCAATAAATCGGATAAACTAATTCAAAATCCAACTTTCGATGTTGTCAATTTTTAAAATAAAAAATATAGAAGGCAAACTAAATAAATCAAACCTTAAATGATGATATATAAGCCAATGATTTGCCCTTCTCGTTGTATGAAATGGAAGTATTGACATCCGTGAATTAAGAGCTCTTAGAATGATTCCAAGAAGTATTTACATCTCAAACATATTCAATCTATTCGATTTATTGTTGTATCAGTGAAGCAAATAACATAGATTTGGGTAGTGATGGTTCGTAGGTGGTGGTGGTGGCGGTTAGGGTTTGGAGTGGGGAGAAAGTGATAACAAAATGAAAATTTTCAGATCTATATTTTTAGTGGGACAGTTAATGGAGAGGATTAAAGTGCACTGACTATAATACCCTTTTAGCTTTTTAATTAATTGAAAAAAGACCTTCAAATTTTGTTTAATTGCAATTATGGCACTTTTAATATTAACCTTTGATCCTACTCATCCAATGGCCCAGATTCATTTCAATAGTTCTGTAAAGTTCTGCACCTAAAATGGGTTCTTAATATAACACTTCACTATATATATATATATATATATATATATATATATATATATATATATATATATAG
>BQNB010032703.1:18247-30961 GCA_026074375.1 Tanacetum coccineum | reverse complement strand
TGGGATACTTCTTCTCTACCAACATATAAATATGCATATGTTGCATCCTCAAGGAATGTACTCCACAGGAGTCATACAGCTTCCTACTCGACACTTTGTAGTCTTGTTAATTCCTCCATACTTTATCTTCTACATGTGGTTTAAACCTTGTTTTCAAATCACCCCATAATATCAAATCCAAGTCTTCCACTGGTCTTGTTGACTCATATTTAGCTTTTACCAACTTGTATAAATCTTCCAAATCTTCCCTGTCAAAACTTTTAAGCATGTGACTAAAGATTATGTACATTTGAGACTATCCATCAGCTCTCATTATTTAATAATAGCTTTTTCTTCCTTCTTTATGAATCTTCCAGTCAATAATACTTGGAGACTTACTAGCCAAAGGTATAGCATCAATTGCTACTTCTTTTTCATCTAGAATGATTTCCATTCTCTATTTCTGCTGTTTCTTTGTCATCTTCCACCTTTTGCTTCTTTGTAATCTCTTGTACCAGCTCTATTCCTGCTCTCTTTTCTTTGCCTTCCACCAACTCTATTCTAAAGTCTTCAAATGTATTTACCCTTTTGAATGCTCTGTCAAAGATCTCTTGGATATAATCAAACTCTTTTAACTTCAAATCATTAAGCTTGTATCCTTCCATGTTCTTTAGGTAAGTACACATTATCTTCTCTGTTGAGCTTTTGTTGGTGGTTTGTTTCGTTTCTCTTCTACTCTTTTAGCTGCAAAATGCTTTCTTCTTTTCTCTAAGAGTTGTTGAAATAATGTAGCCTTTTCTTTAATGGACAACTCTTCTTGTTCTTGTGCTTTTATTCTTTCAGCCAATTGATGATCAACATCAATCTTTTCCTGTATATCATCCCATGTTTCAATCAAGGCAATATTGACTTCTTTTTCTTTTTCAGCTTTTTCTCTTGCAAGTTTTTCTTCTTCATCAAATTCAGCTTGTAAATTTAAAGCAGTTTCTTCTTCAAGCAAGATTTGATCTTTCTTTTTCATAGGCTTCACAGGCTCTATCATTATCCCTTTAACCTTTGTCTGTATTGTTGTGAAGATAGTTGTTAATATATTGTTGTTTGTAGAATTCACCCAGTTCTTGTATAATAAACAACCCATTTCTTCTTGGGTTTTGTACTTTTTAATTTCTTCAGTACTTGAGCCAAAGTAAATCATCAACAGTTGTAGCAAAACACCTCCTCACAACAGAAACATTCACAACATGACACAACAAGGTAATTTCTTCATCAGCATCAATAGCATCAATCCTCCCCTGTTTGGATGCATCCTCGCCCAAACTTTCTTCTTTATCAAAGGATTCTACCCTAGCAGTCAAACCATCTTTGTATAATCTCTTCAGCCTATTAATTCTTGACCTATCTTTCTTTTCAAGCTTCTTGACCCTCCTTTTTAAACTAGCAATCTCATTATGTTGAGTGGTCTTTGTCTTCTCCAAATCATGAACCCGGTTTTGTAAAGTTTTACATAATATCATCAATTCATTAAGTTTAAGTCTATCCTCATCACTTCAAAGTGTGTTACCTCTTGCGAGCAGTGAATCATTGGAATGTTTAGATACACTCTCAAACCTAGTTTGAGCAATAGTATCCCCCATGGTTTCTTGGCACCAGGGACCACCACCTGAATTAGTTCATTGGGAACTAGATTCATTAGGTGTTGCCATGGATTGGGTCTTATTTATGTTACCATTGTCTTGCTCTGCTTCTAAGCTAGAAGTAGTAGTGGTAGCCCTCACCAAACTGTCACCCAACTCCTTATGGATAGCCTCATCTGTAACATTCTCAATAGGATCACTAGGCTGAGGTACCTAAGTATCCTTTCTTTTAGGCTTCCTAGGTTGTTGTATCTTTTGAGTAGAGTAGAGGTTGAATAAATGTTAGAGGGTGTGAGGGATCAGTTGGAATTGTTGAACCTTCACCCAATTATGATTGGTTTTATACCACCATTGTTTGAAATAAAGGTGTTACTCTACTAGAAAAACCTTTGCCTACCCTTCTCATATTTCCAAAAATATTTTTAGTATGAGAAGGTGCAATATATATTCTCTTATGAATTGGCATCCCATCAAGTTGTTGATCCAAAAATACTTGTACAAACCTTGGATATATCAAAAATTTGCCAGACAAATTATCCAAGTTTCTAATCATACTATTAAAAATGAATTTTTAAAAGTTAAATTTCTGATTTGTAGCTAAGCAGATAATGGCAGATGCCATAGTACTACTAAACTCAATCCAGGCAGTAGTCTTTGGACTTAGACACTGTAAAATAGTATGAATTAGAAATTTCCATTATGGGGAAAATAATGGTTTATAAAAAGTTAGTTTTTGTAAAATTTTCTCATACACCATCAATGTAAGTTGTTAAAAAATGGTAGAATTTGGTAAACAATCAACACCTTCCTCATCTGCTAGTTGAAGATCTCTTCTAACAGATGATTCAGTGATGATTATCTTCTTGCCATCTACCAGGGCATGTAACTGTTCTTCCCTATTGATATTTTTGACCATGACAGTAGACCAAAACTGTTCAATGCAAAAAATATATATAGTAGGATTAATTGTTAATGCATACCTTATAGGGCGTGCATTCAAAAAATCCACAATTTTTCAAACCCATCACTCTCTGTGGGTTTAGACAAAAATGCGACCATATTATGAGTATCAGTAAACTTTAGAGTCGTCATTTATGTAGGGTTTTGATAATGAATGATAAAATTCAGTTAGGGTTTGTAGTTAGAGAGTATTTGAAAGAGTGAAATTGATTAAAGAATCGATTGAAACCCTTAATCGAAGTATTTATGGAAAATACCCTCAACAACATTAACTTTCACCCAGCAGTAGTAACCCAGCAGTAGTAAGTTATGCCTAGCAGCATTAACTTTGAGTCACCATCCAATTCCATTCTAAACAGCTTTTCCATCATCAATTTAACACTTTTCTTTGCTTTTCTTGCAAAATGTTAGTCTAAAAACCAAGAAAAACACAAGCCATAGCAATTTTCATAATTATCACAGTAAACATTATTAAGTATAACTAACAGTAGTAACTCAGCAGTATGAAGTATAACCAGCAGTATTAATTATACTTAACAGCAGAAAGTTTTAATGACATGAATAACAATACTAATTCATACAAAACTCTACAAAAACATAAAGAGATAAAAGACTTTAAAGATATAGCATTCCAATACTAACAATCAAATATTGAAATCTACTTACATCAAAAGCTCTTGTAAGAAAATCTGCAACACTCTTGTCAGTATGGATTTTGACCATTTGAATCAATTTCTTTTCATTGCAATCTCTAATAAAATGATGTCTGATCTCTATATGCTTTATTTTTGAATGAAAAACGGGATTTTTAATTATGTAAATAGTACTGTTATTGTCAATAAAATTTTGGTATGCATAAAATTGTACCCATAATCAAGTAGTTGATTCTGAATCCAAAGCACTTGTCCACAGCAACTTAAAGCAGCCACATACTTAGCTTCTGTTGTGGAATTTGCAACCACTGTCTGTTTCTTACACTGCCATGATATTAATCTACATTCAAGGAATTCACTATCAATGTATGCTATCAAATCAAAAGGAGAATCTTTTGGATACCAAAGGCCTAATTTTGGTTGACCTTTTAAGTACCTAAAAATTCTTTTCACAACATGAAGATGTGAAACCTTTGGATTGACTTGGTATCTAGCACATGCACACACTGCAAACATGATGTCAGGTCTTGAAGATGTAAGATACAATGAACCAATCATTGACCTATACATATGAACATCTACTTCCTCACCATCTTTATCCTTGAGCAGAGGCTTTTGAGTTTCCATTGGTGTGCTTGTAGTCTTGGCTTATGTAAACCCAAATTTCTTTAAAATTTCAGCAACATATTTATTTTGACTAATAAATATGCCATTCTTCTTCTACTGCACTTGTAATCCCAAGAATAATGTAAGTTCTCTTATTGAACTCATCTAAAACTTCTCATGCATTAACATCTCAAATGCAATGCATAGCTCATTCTTTGTTGAACTAAAGATGATATCATCCACATAAACTTGGACTAGTAAAATATCACCTTTGTGCCTTTTGATGAATAAGGTCTTGTCAATTTTCCCTCTTTAAAACCCATTGTCCAACAGATATGTTGACAAGGTTTCATACCAAGCTCTAGGAGCTTGATGTAGTCCATACATTGCTTTTTCAACCTTGTATACTCTATCTGGAAAGTCTAGATCTTCAGATCCTAATGGTTGACATACATACACCTCTTCTTCAATCTTCCCATAGAGAAAAGCACTTTTTACATCCATTTGATATACCACAAAATCTTTAAAGGAAGCATAAGCTAAAAATAGCCTAATTGCTTCAATTCTTGCAACAGGGGCAAATACTTTGTCATAGTCAATCCCTTCTTCTTGTGTGTACCCTTGAGCAACCAATCTTGCTTTATTTCTTATCACAATTCCCCTTTCATCCTTTTTATTCCTGAAAACCCACTTAGTGCCTATAACCCTTTTTCCATTTGGTAAATCCACTAAAGTCCAAACTTCTTGTAACTTGAATTGTAGAAGCTCTTCCTGCATAGCCTCTATCCAGCTTGGATCCTTCAATGCATGAATTACCTTTTTGGGTTCTTCTTGTGATAAAAAGCAAGCAAACAAGTAGTTTTAAAGGTCTTTATGGTTTGTTCTTTGTTGAATAGTACTAACAAACCTATGTTCCTTCAAATTCTTTAACATCTTTCTTGTTTGTATTGCTGATTGCAAATCTCCAATCACTTGATCAAGAGGATGATCTTTATGAACTCTTGTAGTTAGATTAGGACTGACTTGGATTGTTGTATCCAAATTGTTCATGTCAGAATCTGCACAATCATCTTCATCATTTCTTGAGAAGTCAAATATGCTATAATCTTCCAAACAGGCATATTTGGATCAAATGGAAGTTCAATGCTTGTTTTTCCACCAACAGCATTAACTTCGTTTGTGCTAACAGCATTAACATTGTTAGTGTTGCTAACATTATCTTCCTTCTCTTGATCATTACATTCACTATCCTTTCTTGGATCTTCATCAATCTTCTTTCCATCATCACTTGAAAGTTTGGATTTATAACACCCCGTGTTTTAGGGTCATTTACGACATTAATAAATTCACTATTTATTTTTAGTATTGTACGCGTTTGCTTTTAATTTCAAGTATTAAGTTAAATCGCGTAACCTAAAAATGATCATTCGACGTAAACGGGCATCAAACGATTAAATGTTTACGTCAAGCAAGTGTTAGATAATTATTTGGAGGATAACTATTAACTTTGCACAAGTTATTTTTATCGGTTACGTAAAGCATTTACGTTTCGCGATAAATTACAATTAGGTATTCCCGGAACCACCAAAATAAATCTACACTTAAACGAATACATATGTTTATATACAATGCTCAAAGTTTATAAAACTTTACCAATGAGCATCACTTGAGCCAAAATTACAAAGAGATAAACAAACCAATACATACACTTTACCAAATTTATACATTTTATACCAAGTTACAACTAGAAATGCAAAATAATACTTACAATTGCAAGTGATACATTTCTTATTATCAAAAGGATAATGCTAGTCAAAGACTTCCTAAATTTCATGGGATAATCTACTCTTGAGGGAACAAGGAAACATAAGTGATTAAGGAGGGTTCATGACTAGTGGTTTTGACCACTAGTCATCCCCTTTTCACTCCATATGTCCAACGACCCACATCCCCCCCCCCCTTTGAAAGTCTTGGTCATTTTACTAGCTCTTTGACCACCTTTTCATATATAAGATACATGCATACAAGGAGATAACACATACACACTCTTATCACTTAAGAAAAATCATCTCTTTCTCCCTTTGTCTCTTGAAAGCCCACGGCTCACCCCTAACTTCATACCAAATCCATACAAATTTTATCTACCTCATTTCTAAGTAATCCTACACTATATCTAAGATATTCCAAGGAGGTGTGAAGGCTTGATTAAGCATTTCAAGGATTAATCAAGTGGTTGCAAGTGAAAGTTTTCTTTAAGAAAACTAGGGTTTTTCTTGGAAAATTTAGGGTTTTCACCCTTTGTTTTCAAGCAAGGATTTAAATCACAAGGGTGTGATTTGTTCTCCCATTTACCACTCATCATACTAAGGTTATCTAAAACACTAAACATTTCATAATCATGATTTTATGTGTATATTAGTTCTCTTTAGCAAAATCACCCTTAGGATGCTTTTAAACATGTAAGACATATTTTTACTTATGACTATGGTTTTGTACACTTTTTCATATGTTATGTTGTTGGTAATATCATGTTAAAATGGATATATAAGTGTTATACCATGTTGGTTTAAGTATAAAAAGTGTATATACAAATTAGGGTTTTTAAAGTTTACTTAATAAGTTACAAGTAAAAGTGTTGTAAATGACTTGTTAATCTTGTTGTCATGGACTCATGTGGACAAAATATGGACAATGGACATTATTATACGTATGACATAGGGTAAAAAAAGTTATGGAAGACTTGTGGTAATTTACTAGGTTGAAAAGTATATAAAACAACTTATATAAACAAGTATACACATTGATTTCAAAGGGGCTGTTTTGCTTCGTGTATGGTGACAGCCATATTATGTTTTATAAAGATAGTACACCTCGTGACGATTCCAAATATGTAAAGAACTCGAAAAACCGCCTTATAACAAAAAAGATACGACAAATATACGTTTTACGTTAATACGGGTTTATAAAAGTAAATTTTATAAAAACAAGTTATCAAATACTTCTGATATATGAAGTTTAGTATTTTTCACAGATCACACATATTTTTAGGATTTCAAAACAATAAGAATCGTAATTTTTCAATCAATAACGAAGAAGTTATGAATTTTGCGAGTTTACGATAATTAATACTTTTATAAAAAGTTACTGTTCTCAGGGACATTTATTTTTGGGAAAACATTATAACTAATATAAATTGTAATTACAAGAAAGTGCTAAAAGAACAAATAAAAAACAGGAGTATACTGATAGATACGATTTACGGGTTTTGCGATAACTAAAAATCTATAAAAATAATTTTATTAAATTAGTTTTTAACAGTAAAAAGTACTGTTCACCAGAGGACATGAAATACAAAAATATCATATTTTGATACGTCGTCTTAATTAAAAACAAGCATGGACATAAGAAACGTAAGAAACGGACCTAAAACAATAAAGTTATGTCATTTTTACTAAAGGTATATTTATAAACGATTTTTCTTTGTAAATATGATTTCACTAAAATAATTAGATGGTGATTAGCTATATAGAATTATATATGGTAGTAGTTACCCAATGTGATTAGTACTTATACGACCTATATTGGATTAGGTTTGTCACTCGATCGTTACCATGACGCGTTTTCTGTGATATACTTGGCATTCGCTCACTCAAGGTGAGTTCATAGCCCCACGTTTTACATGATTTGTTTTACAAGTTTTTGGGGTGAGAAACATTCATTGTTTTACAATTGGACACAAGTGGATACTTTTACTTTATGATTACGTGTTGCCTAAGTAGCGATAACCCTAGTTGAGCCCATTATCATGAACTGTCAATTACTGGATTGTGAGCGTGAATGTTATGAATAAATCTATTGGGATTGACATCCCCGTTCGGGTGATTATCTATCACTGGGCAAACGAACGTATACCATGTCGAACATAGGATGTTGCGGGTTAAAACATCATCACGGGCAATGTAGGCAATTTATATTGTATTCATTTATGTCGAGCTTCAGTGTCATGAACTTAGGGTAACGTAATTACAATTATATGATGTCTGCATCTGTTGCATTATCATACACTTGGGAAAATTTTTGTCCTACTTTTACGCTTATCAAAACCTATGAATTCACCAACTTATTGTTGACGTTTTATAAGCAAAGTTGTTTCAGGAGGTCAATATGCACGGGTGCAAGGGATACTTGGTGGTGTTTGTTTGGATATCATGCATTAAAGATTTTGTCGCATTACATTTTGTATATCTGTTATGGGCTAGAAATCTTTGTATTTTGAACAAGTGAACAAGTGAAGCTTCGGGCTTATGTAACAAATACTTTGTTAAATCCAATGTATCGGTTTTAAATGACTTTTTGGTCGTTCTATATATATCTTGTGTTATTGATCATTGAAGTAACACGCCCCGGACCCTTATTCCGCTGCGACCTAATTTGGGGGTGTTACAGATTGGTATCAAGAGCCAAGGTTATAGAGAACCAGGTCAAATGTTTTGCTGGACTATAACCGTTTTCAAACATCGAATTCATACAAAGGGGTTTACACGGGACATACATACGTGCATACATTCATGCATACACTAGTTGTTGCATTAGTTGGTTGGACTAGATGCATTCTTGATTGATATACATGTTATGATATAAATGTATATTACTATAAGAGTCTTATATTAAATACTAATATAAGCTATTTTGGATTTTTAGATTCAGTCATGTCAGATTCAGATGAATCAGGGGTCACACACACAGAGATATCCAGTCTGTTTGAGGACTTATCAGACATTGGATCACCAGGAGTTATTGGACCTGAGCACGAGGGACAGACCTGGATGCTAGATGACCCGTATGTGCAGGTCGCCTTACAGGCCCCGCCATCACCAGACTACATACCTGGCCTCAAGGAGCCACAGTCACCACCTCTACTAGATTATGTTCCAAAGCCGATATACCATGAGTATATGCCACAGGAGGATGAGGTGTTTCCGACGGAGGAGCAGCCACTGCCTGTTGTTGCCTTACCTACTGCTCAGTCACCAGATTATGTTTCGGAGTCCGATCCTAAGGCGGACCTAGAGGAGAATGAAAACGAGGACCCTGAGGAGGATCATGTTGATTATCCTACCGATGGAGGAGATGACGGCGATGACGAGGATGATGAGGATGATGATATGGACATCGAGGCCGATGATGATGATGATGAGGAGGAGGAGCACCCAGCTCTTGCCGACTCTGTAGTTATTGCTTTACCAGCTGCTGATCAGGCCCCATCTGCGAAGGAGACAGAGCCGTTCGAGACTGATGAGTCTGCGGCCACACCACCACCACACCCTGCATATCGTGTGACAGCTAGAATTTCTATTCCAGCTCCAGTACCTACACCAGTTTGGTCGGATGCATCACCACTTTCCCCATGGTCATCACCACTTCCCTAGATACCTTCTCCACCACTACCCCCGATACTATCACCACTACCAGCATCACCACCACTACCTCAGATTCTATCACCATCACTACCAATATCATCACCAGTACCTGTGTTATCTCCATCACCACCTGCTAGTCCTATTCGTCCGTTGGGCTATCGATCTGCTATGATCCGGCTGAGTGTCGATGCCGCATCTACTTCCCATTCACTACCATTACCACCACCCATCATACTTTCCCACACCAGACCAGATGCACTATCATCAGGGACACCACCTATGCATTTACTCTCTACTGACCGTAGAGCAGATAGGCCCGAGGTAACCTTACCACCTCGGAAGAGGTTAGGTATCGCTCTTGGTCCTAGATACAAGGTCGGAGAGAGCTCGTCTGCTGCTGCTTCTAGACCGGCTGGAGGTCTTAGGGCAGACTATGGTTTTGTTGCCACTATGGATAGGGAGATCAGGCGTGATCTAGAGAGAGATGTTAGATATAGGATCACCGACTCTTGGGATGAGATAGTTGAGGCTATGCAGGGGACACTAGTAGTTACCGATGTGGTAGAGTTTAGCTAAAGGATGACAGAGTTTGAGACTAGGGTTAGGCGAGACACATATGAGGTTCATACGAGGTTGGATGATGAGCAGACTGGGCAACAACTATTGGCTGGTCGGCTCAACATGTTGTTTAGGGATAGGCGTGCACATGCACGTACTGCTAGACTTATGGAGACTGAGGCTAGGATGTCCCGAGAGGTTTGGGGACGATCCATGGACGCGAGTGACCTTGCGCGTGTAGAGGTTATGTTGCTACGTACCACAGTGTTAGCTCAGTAGTTAGAGATTAGAGAGTTATAGTCTGCGGAACATAGGAGACAGACGGTGATTATAGAGATGCTGGCAGCAGACCACAAGAGGCAGGTACAGCTCACTAAGGCACTAAAGCTAGTGAAGAGACTACAGACTCAGGTGGCAGAGTTACAGAGACAGCAGGGACCCGCTAAAGACCCTGCACAGCCAGAGCTACCGAAGAAGGCTGGTAGCAGTTCCTAGATTCTGTTATGGCTAGTTATTTTGTACAGCTTACTAAGTATTACGGGTAACTCCCGGCTAGTAAGGCTTTAGGTTGTTATGTTTATTTTGTAACCTAATCATTGTGACCGTTTTGTTTCCGAACCAATCATGTATGTTTTCCAATTATATATGGAATGGTGGTATTATGTCATGTCTGTAATTGAATTTATTAAGAATGAATGTCGATTTAGCTACACCATTGTTAATTTTAATTTAGTTGTGCATTTCACTGTGTGATGTGATCTCATTTTACTTATTGGGTATATGTCATGTCATGGTTATGATTTTATAAAATCTAACGGGTATTAAATTTTCTTGTGATTGAAGAAAATGGCACCAAAATGAACCACGAGGTTAAACACAGCCCCAGAAACAACCAACACCACATCTGTCACTAATGCCCAGCTTCAGGCAATGATTGATCAAGGCGTTACTGCCGCTTTGGCAGCACGTGATGCTAACAGAAGTACGAATGGCGATGACAGCCATAATTCGGGAACAGGTGTTAGAAGGACAGAACGAGCTGCTCGTGAATGTACTTACACTGACTTTCTCAAATGTCAACCATTAAACTTCAAAGGCACGGAAGGAGTTGCCGGTCTATCTCAATGGTTTGAAAGGATGGAGTCTGTTTTCCACATCAGCAATTGTACAGTTGAGAATCAAGTCAAGTTTGCTACTTGCACTCTCCATTCAGTTGCTTTAACATGGTGGAACACTCATGTCAAGACAGTTGGTCATGATGCCGCTTACGGTATGCCTTGGAAAACACTCATGAAAATGATGACTGACAAATACTGTCCTCGAAATGAGATCAAGAAACTGGAAATGGAGATTTGGGATCTGAAGGTGAAGGGTACCGACTTGACAAGTTATACCCAACGCTTTTAGGAATTGGCTTTGTTGTGCGGGAGGATGTTTCCCAAAGAATCTGATAAAATTGAAAAATATGTCGGTGGCCTTCCCAACATGATTTATGGGAGTGTAGTGGCGTCTAAACCAAAGACAATGCAAGATGCAGTTGAAATTGCAACCGAGCTAATGGATAAGAAAATCCGCACATTGGTTGAACGCCAGACAGAGAGTAAAAGGAAGTTTAAGGATACCTCAAGGAACACTCAGAACTAACAACAACAGAACAAGAGGCAGAACACTGGTCAGGCCTACACTGCAAGGACTGGTGAGAAGAAGCCATACGGGGGATCTAAACCCTTATGCGCTAAATGCAATTATCACCATGACGGTCCATGTGCTCCAAAATGCCACAAATGCAACAAAGTTGGTCATTTTGCCCGTGACTGTAGGAGTACGGTAAATGCCAACAATGCTAACAATCAGAGGGGCACCGGGTCGGGTCAGAGACCTACTTGTTTTGAGTGTGGAGCCCAAGGGCATTTCAAGAGGGAGTGTCCAAAGCTAAAGAACAACAACAATCATGGTAACCAAGGTAGAAATGGCAATGCTCCAGCGAAGGTGTATGCGGTAGGCCATGTAGAGACTGACCCAGACTCAAACGTCATGACGGGTACGTTCCCTTCTAAACAACCGCTATGCTTATGTCTTATTTGATACTGGTGCCGATAGAAGCTTTGTGTCTACTGCATTTAGCTCCCAAATTGATATCACGCCATCTACCTTAGATCACTATTATGACGTTGAACTAGCCGACGGGAGAATAATTAGGTTGAACACTATCCTTAGGGGTTGTACATAAAATTTCCTGAACCACCCATTCAACATAGACTTAATGCCCCTAGAACTTGGTAGTTTTGACGTTATAATTGGTATGAATTGGTTGGCGAAGTACCAAGCGATCATTGTTTGTGCGGAGAAGATTGTTCGCATCCCCTGGGAAAATGAAACTCTAATCATTCACGGTGACGGAATAACCGGAGAAACGAGACTCGTTTGAACATCATCTCGTGCACCAAAACTCAGAAATATTTGCTAAAAGGATGTCAAGTCTTTTTGGCACATGTTACCATGAAGAAGGCGGAAGACAAGTCGAAGGAGAAGCGACTTGAGGATGTACCCATTGTTTGAGATTTTCCTGAAGTATTTCCTAAAGACTTTCTGGGTCTTCCTCCGACCCGTCAAGTGGAGTTTCAAATTGATTTCGTACCTGGTGCTGCACCTGTAGTACAGGCACCTTATCGATTGGGGCCTTCCGAAATGAAAGAGTTGTCAGAGAAACTGAAAGAGTTGTCCGACAAAGGCTTTATAAGACCCAGTTCCTCACCCTAGGGAGCTCCGGTCTCGTTTGTCAAGAAGAAAGACGGATCATTCAGGATGTGTATTAATTACCGGGAATTGAATAAACTGACGGTGAAGAACCGTTATCCACTCCTAAGAATTGATGATTTATTTGATCAGCTTCAAGGGTCGAGT
>BQNB010032702.1:0-44896 GCA_026074375.1 Tanacetum coccineum | reverse complement strand
GAGATTACTTTTCAAACGACACGTTTAGAGGTCGTTCTCGTGTATCTAGCGCTGTGTATTATGAAGTAACTCCCCCGGACAGATTTTTGCTGCGACACGTTTTTGGGGGTGTTACATATGCTAAACAAGAAGCTTCAGGTTGATTATTTAAATGAAATGGCATATCAGTTTCTTAAACTTTTCATAAAACAAGATCTTAGAGTTACTGCTACTCAGGTTTGTGTTACTGCTGCTAAGCTAAAGTTAGTGTTGTTCATTAACTTTAATGCTAAGTAGTTAGTACTGCTAGTATAAAGTTAGTACTGCTAGTAAAAAGTTATTACCGCTAGTGTAAAGTTAGTATTGCTGGTAAAGATTGAAGAAAATATTCTAAGTAGTTACTACTGCTTGTGCTCAGTTAATGCTGCTGGTGTATAAGTTACTACTACTCAAAGATTAAGACTGCTGAAAGAGTTTCTACTGTCAAAGAAAGGATAAAGACAGAAAAAAGGATAAAGATTGTTTGGAGATCAAGATTACTTACATGATAAGTATTAGTTATTTATAGAGTAGATCATAGAGAATATTTTAAGTCTTAAGAATATATTATAAATTGACTAGGACTCCTTGGTGTATAAAAGGAGGTCCTAGGTCATAGAGTTTAATATCTCTCTCACGTATCAATATCACCAAAAACGAGTCATTCATAGAATTGTCATAGCTTTAAGGTTTTGTAACCCTTATACTAGGAGAGTATTCGTATTATTCTTAATAATATTGGAGCTTTTATTGTTTGTTGAATTGTGATCTTGTGTTACTGTTTCATTAAGAATTCTTCTAATATTAAAGATTAGATTCCACATAATCTTTAATACACTTAACAAGGTTTCTACTATAGTTGTGTTAGATTTATCTAATATAACTAAACCTTAAACAAGCTTAAGGAATTCGATCTATTGAGGTGGGATCCAACAAGAGGTATTCTACTCATGGGACAACATGATTGATTTTCTTCTATCCTGTCATCTAGAGTCTTTGATATATTTTCATTAAAAGTTACATCATATGATTCATTAATTTTTAAGGTTTATTCGTTAAATATTATGTATGCATTTTAGGTCTGAGAGTATCATAAAAATATCCGTTGTAAGATTTAGACTCATGTGTGGTCAGGGGCAGACCTATGCCGGAGCCACCTGTGGCACGTGCCACACACGATAGCTGATGACGAAGTGAGATTTTTTGTGATTTTTTATTTTATTTTTTTAGACTGCTACACCCATTTTAGAGAGGAAGTTGTATTTGCGTTGTGTTTTTTGGAGAAGAAAGAAAGATGAGTTAGAAAGAAGATGAACAGTGATGTTTTTGTCCTATTTCACTTTTAGTAGACTTGCTTTTATTTTTTTTCTTGCATAGACGTGAGTGGCTATAGACTAGGGTATTTGTTTAAGTAAGTTTCCCCATTATATTTGTAGATTTTTTATTCTTTATTTGGCTATTCGTAAAGAAAGTAGTATCTTTATACAGTGTAAGCTTCTAGTTATATCTATGATTCAATAGATTTATATTGTTTCTATCGATTTATATTGTTTCTATGACGCTTCGTAGTGGTAATTTTAGCTTTTACGCTTAATCGATAAGTATGCAATGATAAAAGAACAATAATACTAGAAAGAAACCATATCCTGTATTTTGATGAATAATCACATGGAAGTATAGAACTAACTTTCAAAGTCAAAATTAAGACAACTTAGGTTTATAGTTGAAGCGTCAAGATCTAGTGAACCATTGAACTCTTAACTCTTAATCTTCGTTTTAATCGATTAGAAAAATCATGTAAAAACACTTGTTTTTAGGCGTTAAGTAGCTAATATCTTTAATCTTTTCCAATCACCCAACTTGTTTGAGTAAAAATCATTTGTGAAAAATTATGTCTCAAAAGTGAGGTAAAAAACATATATAAAACAATGAAATTCAAAAGAAAAACTTATAAACCTTTTATGTGTTTTAAGTTTTGTTATGTTTTATGTGTATAAAAAGGTTAAAAGTTACACGCAAATAGGTTTGGAAAAGACCTTTCGAGACTCAAACTCGTATCAATCCAGTCAAACATATCAATTCTCAACTATCACGTCACTTTACTTCTGTGTTATTCTTTGTCATTACCTCTATATTATAGGAGTTTGACATAATTCAAGAGCCAAAAACTAGTTTTTAGTAAAAGGACAACTAAAACTACAAAATATCCACGAAGCAAAGCGAGCTGAGAACGGTGCTACACACGGTTTAAAATCATGCATCTGCCACTGTGTGTGGTGATGATTCCTATGTGACATCTACAACCTAAAACTCTAAAGTAACCTAAGGATGGCTTTATACCCTTCGTAATTTCATATGGTGTCTTATTTATGGTTTTTCTAATATGTGTCTTATTATAAATGTAAATTACGGTATTAAAGGCATAACACCAAAATTTTTGTGGAATGGATTGCTTGCTTATCATTGCGCGACACATCTCTTGTAACATATGGTTTATCCTTTCAACAATCTCATTAATTTGAGTGGTGCGAGGAGCCAAGAAGTTATGAGAGATTCCATGTTTTTCACAGAAGTCCCTAAATTGCACATTGTTTGAAAATTCACTACCATGATTTGCTCAGACCGACACGATTGAACAATCAAGTAGGCTTTGCACCATTTTTCTTAAGATTTTGAAATTTTAAAAAGCTTCTTTTTTAGACTTCTCTAATTGTGTCCAGGTGTATCTTGAGTAGTCATCAATCATAATCAAAGCGCAAGAGTTTCCTCTGTGACTTTGAGTGGTTGTTAGACCAAACAAGTAAATGTAAACAATATCTAAAACTCTTCTACTTGACACTTTGTTTTTAGGTTTATGGTTAACATGGACTTGAGTTTTTGTTTTGCACGTGTCGCAAGCATGATTACCAAATTATATCAAAGGTAGTTTTCTT
This sequence comes from Tanacetum coccineum, assembly GCA_026074375.1. NCBI lineage: Eukaryota > Viridiplantae > Streptophyta > Magnoliopsida > Asterales > Asteraceae > Tanacetum > Tanacetum coccineum. The sequence goes on along the minus strand of BQNB010032702.1, from coordinate 41,945 downwards.
ACAAGCCCTTTTGAAACAAGGTTTTGGATTACCCTTATGTCTATATGTCTTAGTCTACAATGCTAAAGAGTTGAATGATTTATTATGGATGCAAGATAGAAGATGTTCTTAGTGATGATCATGTTGCAAGCATTAACTAAACTATTGTTATCAATCCGGTGCATTGTTCTACCAAAACTTAAAGGGGAATTACCTTCACTGATGTCGTTATTATGGTATGTATGGGGTTTAATCACTATGCTTGATTGAAGTGCATCCTCATTATTTGTGATATAGACATTCCAAGAATCTACTTGAAGACGATGATTTAGATAAGCCTATAAAACAAACATGAAACTCAAACTCTCGGTCCTCATTGTCTTTTGGGTCCATTAAGGTTAGCATAATGCATTTCCAAGTTATACATTCTTGGATCATGAAGCAAGATACTTATTGTCTCTAGACCGAACTTTAAGAGCATTGGTAGAGAAATATTTTGATAATGAGGCTCATTTCTACAATGAAATTTTGTTTTATGAAAATTTTGGTTTGGGTAAGTGTTGTCTTTCTTATAAAAGGAATTATGAGCTTGATCATAATGTGGTTTGTAATGACAATGATTTCTTCTTTGAGATGGTGGTCGAGGTTTTCGAAAGGGGATTCTTTGATTATAAAAAGACTTAGTTTAGATTTGTTGAATGAGCTCGACGCATTTTGTGAAACTGGGTTGTAAAACTTTTTCATGCTCTCTTTACTTAGAATAGAAATTTTAAGGCCATAAGAGTTGTCACCATTTGTTTGAGGAACTACAGGCTTAGAGTGATAATTAATCAAGTTATCTTTATCAATTGGTGCTATTTGACTTGATATGTCATCCAAAGCATTTTTATTCTTTTCGAATTTTGAAAAATTAATATTTTTGTTTTGAAGCTTAGACATATCAGTTTTCAAAGAGGTAACCACATGTATGAGTTTTTCATAACTCGAGCATGGTTCAATTACCTCTTTAATTTTGATATCCTTAGTTGCTTTGATTTTAATCTCAAGTTCATTTGCTTTATTGGTGAGATTATTTGTTTCTTCTTTTAAAATTCGTTTTTCCTTTAATAAAGCTTTAAATCTTTTTATAAAATCCTTAGTTAACTCTATGAGTTCAAAATTATCCTCTAGGTTTTCTATACTTAAAACCTTTATTTGAACATGAGAGATTTAGATGTACCTTCTGAGATCCATCTGCCAAGAGACATGCTTCTTCATGATCATCTTCATTGTTGTCATTCCAGGAGTCTTCAATAGTGATCTTTGGATCTTCTTTGTGGTGATGTTCATAATGGCTTTTGTATCTTCCTAAAGACTTACGATTCTCTTAAGCCATGGATCTTTACATAACCTTTTCAAAAATCAGAGTAAGGATTTCAAATTTTTGAAAAGGAAAATTTCAACTTAAAGCGATTTCTCAAGAAGGCTTTAATGCTTAAAACATTTAGTAAACTGCTTTGATACCAATTGTAGAACCATAGAGGGGGGGGGGTAAATACGGTTTTCCTAATTTCTTTGAACTTTAAAAAACTTCAAGCCTCAAAAGTACCGAGAGATAAACAAATCTACTTTGCAATAAGAACAAGAGTATATAGAGAGAGCGAGACACCACGATGTATACTGGTTCGAGACGGGGGGTTTAGTCCTTCCCTAAGTCTGATAACAAATCCTTATGGTGGACTATAAATCGTATTACACTTTAACTCTACTGGCTTTCAACAAAGACTAGCACTAACAAAGAAGAGTTACTACCCATGGTATTCTGCCTTCGGAATCCACCCCTAAGAACCCGTGATTCAACATAACCTATAACTTTAAAAGCCTTCCCCTTAGAAGCTTTCTAAAACACCTACTAGATCCTCAATGATCTAGGCTTGATCCCACAGATACAAGACTTCCCTTACAACTTGATTGAATAAAAGATAGATTGTTGAATCAAATCCTAACCTAGCCTAGAGACTCGATTCTAAAGAAAGGGTATAAGAAAGAAGACCCTCGATAAAACACACAAGTGTGGATTAAGCACTTGTGTGGCTCACTTGTGGAGATGTATGTTCTTTAACAAATAATAGAAGAGAAGATTAAGAACACAAAGGTGTTAGACTTAGAGGATTATGGGAGAGAAAAGAAAGGAAAGAATGTTTACAAGAGGTGAGTAATACAAACGTCAAGGGTGGGTATTTATAGGCCAAGCATCCCAAAATGTGAAAAACATATCGAGTCTGACGTGCTGCCCACGCGTCAGCGCGTGGCTAGCACACCAGATTCCTGACTTTGTTTTTCTTCCGGATCTTGGTGTTTTACATTCCTGCACTTTATGCTATGACCTTTCAATCATTCTTACACTCAAGGTCAACCAACTCAAGGTCAACCAACTCAAATAGCAATTTGATAAAACGTTTATAAAGTATTAAAAGCATTTTGCTTATCTGATAAAGTAAAGAGAGAAAAGAATTATCAGAAAGGGGGTATTTTGGGTATTCCTCAAAGTCTAACTAGCTTAGTTAGGATTCAACTAAGGATTTGAAATGGCTAGTTAGAGTATAAAAGAATATTCTTCGAATATTCTTTTCATGGAGAAAAGGGGGAGGAAGATTTAAATTTTGAATTTCAAATTCATTTAGCCATATGTTGGATAAGAAGGTATGGGTTGGCAATGAGTTGTCATGATGTGACATAATGGAGCCTCTTGATCTTGTTTGAAATGAAGGGTGAGGATGTAAAGAAGAGAGGTAAGTAGGATAGGTGATATGGCAAGATTAAAAGTGATATAAGGGTTATGTTTGTTGTGTGAGTGATAAGTGAATGTTTGTGAGAGAAGTTGTGTTTGTTTGAGATGAGTATTCAATCTAATGGTTAAGAAGATAACGAGGGAATTTGGATTGATGAGATGGCTTGATCAAGGGTAGAAGTGAAAGTGTGTTTGTTGTGTTTGTTTGAGTTTCAATCCAAGAGTAGAGATGAGAAGAGTGTAGGAACTTGGATTTATGACATGGCTTGATCAACAGTGAGGATGATGGAGTGTGTGTATGTAATTTTAATGTTATGGAGAAGAAGGTAAATAGTAGATATGTGGTGGATAATGATTTGATAGGATATTGAAGATCCTTGGGTGGGAATGTAGGGAACATAAGGTACAACAAGTACAAAGATAGTACGAGAATGTGAGTTGACATTGTTGAGGATTAGATTTGGGGATTATTTAGTGAATGATTATGTAAGTGATGGTTTGAGGATGAAGATTAAGATAAGGATGAAATCAAAGGATTGATTTGGGTTTGTAATCACATTGCCAATAAGAGAGGAAAGAGTGGCAAATGTGATTATAGGATTGTTTAGGAAGAAGATGTTTGGAGTGTGTGAGGTAGAGATGAAATCACTTGTTGGTTAAGAAGGTAAACAAGTGATTAGGAAGAGTGGGTTGTAGGAGTGTGTAGAATAAATGTGGACTTGTATATGTGAGGAATACATGTGAGTTTGTAAAAACATTTATAAGTAAGGAAGTAAGAAAAGTCAAAGTATAATTAACTTACAAATACCACAAACTCAATTAGTCATTTAGACATTAATCCATGATAATCAACAATGGATTTAATCACTAATCATCTTGATGCAAACAAGCTAAGGGCTTTGCATCTTAAGTAAAGCATATCCCATAACGGGAAATGATGCATTTACGCAAACATTTGACTTAGTTTGACCAATAAGGGAGTAAAACCCGTTACGTGATTTCGAACAACATAAATCTGGATTGAGGTCAAATTAATACGTTTTCTTGTTGGTATGTTGAAAACATGACCATACTAGGTTTAAAAAGAAGTCTCAGCCTTGGCTAGAGGCATTTGATAAAAGGTTTGAGTTGGTGTTTTATAGAAAAACAGGAGGATTCGTTTTTGCTCCCCTCTAAGTCTAAACCTCATTTGGAGTGTTCCTAAATGCTCAAATATCATGTACATACCTTTATTTAAGTTTTTACATTTGTCGGGTAAGAGGAAAGCCGACAATTGCAAAATCTATAAAACGGACTTTGCTTATGGGGCACTGGCCACACGCTGACGCGTACCCAGCTCGCTAGACTGTGAAATCCGGTTTTGTGAATTTAGGCTACCGTTTATGATTTTACGTTTTGCGAAGTTTATTTGTCATTGTTAAAACATAAAGGAGATCCTAGTCAATGTTGCACCAACAATAGCCATTTCATACTTGTTTTCATATTACTATTATATACGTGTTGTGTAAAAACTTGAAATAAACTTGTTTGTTAAAAATCCTAATTCTGGCAGATTTTTGTGTCGAGTTGTGAGCTCATTTTAACAACTTTAAAGAAAACTTATGACCCATTTGTTGGATCCATATCTTAGTACTATGTCTTAGGAAGTTCCACTATCAATTTCATGAATTTTGGAAATTAGTTAGCATTTTAAACATTTTGTGCAAGACAAAGTGTCTAGATTTGCACACTCAATATGATATGTATTTTGATCCCCTTAAGATTAGATTAGGAAGCTGATCCTTTTAAACTTTGTGTAGCTAAGACCTATACATAAACACAACAACTTGAATCAACTAAAAAGGTTAAGTATTAAAGGAGATATGACTAAAACAATTTAGGTAAAACTTTTTGAAATTCCCAGCTTTAACATCTGTGTATTTTTTAGCACTCTTGAACCCTTTAAACTTTAGGTCTGAATGTAAGGAGTACATTTTTAGAAAGACAACTTAAAAGCCTTCAATCTAGGCTTTTGAATGGACTTATTTCAGCAGAAAATGAATGAGTTATGATCTCGAGAATTCGGATGTAAAACTGTTTACAAAAAAACTGCTTTAATTTTCTATGTTTAAATGCTTAGTAAACTTGATTTTAAACCAGATTTAGAACTTGGTAAACCTGTGTTTAAATGCTTAGTAAACTTGATTTTAAACCAGATTTAGAACTTGGTAAACCTTAGACACAAGTATATAAGGGTGATAAAAAGTTTATAAAACTTATATTCATTTAGTTTACTTTATATTGTAAACCTAAGGCACTTTATTATTAAATTAGGTTGCGGTTAGGATACTTGCCTCTTTTGAACTCATACTACTAGTGAATCACTTGTTTGCTTAAGGTGAGTTTCATAGCCTCACTTTTACATGGTTTATACTTGTTTTAGAATACTTTGGGGTGAGAATACATTGCTTGTTTTTACTTATGGACACAAGTACATTAAACTTTTACTAATTGCCTAAATACCTGTTATCCCACACTGGCCCCACCACTATTATGGACCGTTAATTACTGTCTGTAATGACAAATGCTGTGGATAAATCTATTGGGGTTGACACCCCTGTTCGGGTAGACAACAATTTGCTACGAGAAGGCTAATTTACTAAAAATAAAATTCTCACTTGATAGGAATCAAGCGAGTAGACCTAAGCTAAACCATGATTGAAACCAAACTATTCCCCACACAGCGGCGCCAAAAACTTGATGCGGGTCTTGCAACTCGCAATGAGTTTTACAATCCCCTAGGCAGAGTATCTAACCGTTGTAGTGTAGTAAGGCAAGACTCGGGGGTTGTTATTGTTCTCTAGGGGAATAGGGTAGGAAGGCTCAAACAAAATCTAACAAAGGTCTATGGGGTTGAGAGAAGATTCTTTTTATGTTTTTATATTTTTTAGAAAGCTGGTAAACATCATGGTTTGAGAGGTTGGTTTGTTTTAACTAATTAAACAAATATAAATCTAATATACTTTGGTGATAACTATATGATAAACGAACGCATTTACTTAATCATGCATTACTCCTTCATATGTTTCTCCTAATCATATTGCTTTGTCACACTTGTGATGATGTGTGTAAGTATTTCCTAAATCATGAACGATTTACAAAAACCTGCCGTCTATGTAATATTCTGTTAAGGCAACGCACAAGTAAGGTAGTATAAAGACTATTACAAGGCCCCTAAGAGTACATTACATTCATTTAAAATATCTTAAGAGGGATCAACCATATTAGGGGTAAGGTAGTATAAAGACTGTTACCGATGTTATCCTTTCTACACACTCGCGTTTCCCTAGACGTCTATGCCAATTTAATATCTTATGGCTAATTTTCTAAAGCCTAACGCGCACATCTATCACAAGAAGCAACATTAAGAGGATCTACATATAAAGTTTCATGAAATCATAAGTAAATACTAAAGGATCTAGCCTAGCATGTCAAATGTTGATCCCAATAGAATAGATCTTGCTTAGCTTGTTAAAATTATAAATTATTGGGACCAAATTTTACTCTGAAATTTTAATCGAATGTGACATTTTATTAACGTCTCTTTGAGGTTGTTTTCTGTAACTTGAATTCTTATGCAATGAAGTAGCACCCCAAAGTGGTATTCTGCTGCGTTATGATTTTATGGGGGTGTTACAGTATAAGCCTAAGTTGTATTGAATAAATTCAAAACAACTATGATAGAAACTTTGATTGTGAATATCAAAGACTATGCGAAATCTAGTCAATGATACTAAGAAGAATTTTAATGAAACAGTAATGAATAAATTAATAACAAAATAGTTTACCAAACTTTTAGCCTCAATATAATACGAACACTCTTAATAGTGTTAGGGTTACAAAACCTTGAAGCTATAAATAGATTGATAAAACAATGAAAAGATGATGTCAATCTCTATGCCCTAGGACCTCGTTTTATACACCAAGGAGTCCTAACTGGCTTACAATATTTTCCTAAGTTATCATGATCTTCTAAACAAATAACTTATACATATATTTTACAAAAATATCTCATACATATCACATAATCAATCTTTATCTTCAATCAATCGTTATCCATTAGCAGTTGTAACTCTGTCAGCAGTTGTAACTTTGTACCAGCAGCATTAACTCTGAACACTAGCAGCAGTAACTTATACAACAACAACATTAACCTTCTTCTTGAGCATCACTAACTTTGATAAGAGCAGCAGTAATTCCAAACAACCTTATGAAGCTTTTAATCCTAACAATCCTCCCCTAAACTTGATATTTATCTTCAAAATCATCAAGTTTCTTCATTAAAAGTCTTCACCATCACCAGGAGGATGCTTCCAAACACTTTACTATTTCTTGAGCTGTTTTGTCATAAGCTTAAGAAGCTGATAACATATTTCATTCTAATAGTCAGATTTCAGCTTCTTATTCAGCATATCAGTGATTGTTGCTGGTGTAAGAGGATATATCTTCTCTACTAGCATATAGACATGCATATCTTCAAACCTCACAAAATGCACTCTACATGAATCATATAACCTCCAAAGTAATACTTTCTTTCTTTGTAAACTCCTCCATACTTCATCTTCTATATGATGTTCAAACATAGTCTTTAGATCACCCCATAGCACTCTTTCATAGCCTTCTTCTGGCCTTGTATTCCCATGCTTTGCTTTATCCAACTTCCATAGATTTTCCAAGTCTTCTCTGTCAAACTCTTTGAGCAGTTGACTAAACAATAAGTATGTCTTGGCACTTCCACCAGCTCTCATTATTTCATAATAGCCATTCCTTCCTTTTCTATGAATCTGGAAATTTACAATGGGTGCAGGCTTGGTAGCTAGGGGTACAGAATTAATTGCAACATCTTCTTCTGTAACCAACTCAAAGCATTGTTGAATTGTCTCTCTTTATCATCATCTACCTTTTGCTTCTTTATAGGCTCTTGTTCTAGCTCAACACCTGCTCTTTTAGAACTGCTTTCTTCTTTTCTTATCTCACTGCCTTCTACCAATTTTGTATCCATGTCTACAAATGTATTTACCCTTTTCATAGCATTCTCAAATAATTCGTGAACACTGGCAAAAGACTTGTTTTTCAAATCTTTGGGCTTCCATCCTGCCATGTTTTTTAGGTAAGTAGTCATGATACTTCTTTGTTGAGATTTAGTAGGTGGTTTACTTCTCCTTTATTCTGCTCTCTTAGTTATAAAGTGCTTCCTCCTTTTTTCCAAGAGTTGTTGAAACAGCTTAGATTTTTTTTTAATTGTCAACTCTTCTTGTTCCTCTGCTTGCAGCCTTTGAGGCAATTCATAGTTAGTTTCCACCTTATCCTGAATATCATTCCATTGTGAAATTAAGGCAGTATTGGCTTCTTCCTTTTCTCTTGCAATCCTCTCTTCCTCATCAAATTAAGCTTGTAGCCTTATAGCTTCTTGTTTATCAAAGAGGACTTGATCTTTTGGCTTCATCTTTAAAGGTTCTTCAGACTCAATCATTTTTGCCTTGCCTTTGTCCTGTGAAGGTTTTGATGCAGATGGTTTTGTTTATGTTGTTGTTGTTGTTGTTGTAATTTTGCTTGGCTCTTGAATCATAACCCCTTTAACTTTGGGTTTTGCAGCTTTGATCTCTATTAAAGTCTGAGCCAGGGTCAATTCATCAACAGTTGTTGTTGTAGCACTTTCAGTAGTAACTTCAGCAGTACTAACTACCTTTTCAACCTCAACTTCCTATTCATCTAAACACCTGTATCAAACATTAGGTTATCATCAATCCTCCCTTGAGTCTCATCAATCAATGTAACCTCAGCATCAGCATCAATATCAGCTATTTTCCTCCCCTGTTTGGATGCATCCTCCTGATCACCCAAACCTTCATCTTTAAAGGAAACAACTTGTGCAGATCTACCAATCTTGAATAATCTTTTCATCCATAGAGTTTTTAACTTCCTTTTCCTTTCCAGCTTCTTAGCTCTCTTCTTCAAACTAGCAATCTCCATTGCTTGAGTTGTCTTTATTGTTTCTAAGTCAAGAACTTTATCAGACAGTTTTGTACAAAGGTCCATTAATTACTTAAGTGACAGTCTATCCTCCCCACTTCCAAGTGTGTTAACTCTTGAGAGAGGTGGGTCATTGGACTGTGTAGGTAGATTTTCCTCATTGGCAACCTCATATGCTATATGCTCTGTAGGACCACTGGATTGAGGAATCTCAGTGTCTTTTCTCTGTTTTTCTCCTAGATTGTTTCTTCTAAGGTTGTGATGTTGATGGTTGAATGATGGGTGTGTGACGAGGATCAATTGGTATTTCTGAACCTTCACCCATTTCTTCATGAGCTTGAACCATCATAGTTTGAAATAAAGGGGTAACTCTTCTAGAAAAACCTTTCCCTTCCCTCTTCATGTTCCCTACTATCTTCTTAGTATGAGAGGAGGTAACATAAATCCTTTTATGATGTGACATATCCCCAACTTGTTTATTCACAAATACTTGTAGGAATCTTGGATACATCCAGAATTTTACCATACTATCCACATTCTTCACTATATTATCAAGGATATAGTTAGAAAAGTTAAATTTTTGGTTTGTGGCTAAGCAAATTAGTGCAGAGGCTATAGTGCTACTAAATTTGTTCCATGCAGTAGTCTGTAACACCCCCATTTTTACATATAGCAGCGGAAGCTAATCTGGGGTATTACTTCATGGAAATAACAATCATAATCATAGAAAACAACCCAAAAGAGAAGTTTTTTCAAAAAAATAAGTTATCATTCATTTCAAATCAGAGTTTTACAAAGGCAGGTCCCAAAATCTAGAAACATAAAATGTGAATGATAACAAGTTTTAGCCATCTTCGAGTCCATGCCACTCCATGCCATAAGTTGCTCATTTACCTAAGATAAACATGCATAAAAAGGGTCAACACAAAGTTTGAGTGAAATTTATAGGTTTATAATAAAATGGTTGAAATTATGTTGTTATACACCCATAAGTGGTAATAACTACAATGAGTATAATTATTATAGAAAACAATATTATTGCCCTAAGCTTATGAATCACATATTTAAACTCAATAAAACTGGGAACCTTTACCAAGAGATATATTAGGAGTCACTACCCTAAGGGATACTTCGATCTACTATCCAAAGAGATATTGGGAGATATTACCCACAGAGATATTGGGAGATACTACCCAAAGAGATATTGGGAGATATTACCCAAAGATATATTTTCACGTATTTAGGCAATAATATATCAGGGTAGCATATAGTTTAGAGAACACTTGCATTCATTGTTTATAGTAGATATTACAGGTTTATAAGCATGTGAGATTATGAACTCATTAAGACTTTGAAAAGTAATCACATTGTTATAAGATAAAAGAGTATGCAAAAGAGTTTGTAACAAGCATGTGACGACCTTATCACAATCTTAACAGGGAAGGTTGATATAGCAAATGATAGTAAACAGCCACGTCACGCAACCTGAGTAAATATGTTGAGTCTTAGGAAGATTGTACTCTAGAACTTTAGTTTTAAGAGTTATGAGTTTGATTGAAGAGTTTGGAATTATTGTATCACCGTTCGGGCCATCATAATTCAGAAGTCATTCAGTAAACGTTTGAGGAGCTAGGGCACTTTAAATCGTAAACCCAACAACTCAGTCAGAATGTAATACCAAGATGAAACTCCTTAATATGAAGCTCCCTAGTATTGTGATATGATATAATCGGTTTTAAGCGTTTTAATCAATATCTGGAAATGTTAAGCACGAGAAGCGTTAATTAAAGTTATGTCTTGTAAGGTTTTAAACATGATTTTATACTTTTTCAAAATGTTACATTTTAGACCCTTGAGTTTGAAAAGTGGCAAAATATACCCTTGGGGTTTGCACTTTTACGAGTTTGGTCCTTCAAGTTTAAAAGATATACCAAGTAAATCTTGTACTTTGGAAACTGACATAATAGACCCCTATAGTTAAAATTTTGATAAAATGACATATTCAGCCTCTTTAGTTATAAGTTTCAGAAAGTTACGATATATACCCCTTGCATGGATTATAATTACAAAACATGTCCAAATTGCCATGCAAGCTTATTTTAACATTTCAATAGACATTTATAAGTTATAATAAACTAAAATATGAAGATTTAACGCAACGCAAGTTTAAAATAACGATTCGTTAAGCTAGGAAGCAAAACGGGTCAAATTAGGGTTTCAAAACGTAAACGTGCGGGTTTTAAGTTCAAATTCCTTCAATAATCAATAAAGTGGTTATTTTAACATTAGTTAAGCATGCTAGGATAGATTATAACAATATTTAATCATTATAACATTTAGTTTTAAGAAAAACATAAAATTAGGGTTTCGGGTGTACGGTTTTGGATCAAAATGGAAAATGAGCATGAATTGAGTTATGAAACTTTAACAAGAGTATATTTAGGATCATATGAACATTATAAGAGTGTAGGAGCAGAAGTAGAATCCTTAGAACCTGGGTTTGAGCTTATAGCTTAGAAACGGGTCAAAATCGGGACTTTTAGCTTCGTACGCCTAGAATAACGACTCTCGGGCTTCGTTTCTTGGTTTCTTTTGCTTCCTTTCTGAACTTGAGGCTTCTTAAGATCTCTTAGGATCTATTAGAGCAAATTATTGCTTCTATGTAAGGGTTATAGAGGAGGAAGTGGGGGATGAAGAAAAATAAAGGATTTAGGTTCCTATTTATAGTCATATGATCCTTAAAGATTAAGGTATGCTTGAAATCTGAGATGGGGAAAGTTTACAAGCTAGGTAGGGATGTGGAGAAGCTAGTATATGTGTTGTATAAGCTAGGAAGTAGCTTTGGTGAGGTGTTTTGGTCTTGGTGATGTCGTAGGTACAAAAGAAAGAACAAGAGAGCATGTGATCAATTTTTAATTATAAATGAAGTAGATATTTGTTTGAGGTGCTTGTAAGTAGCTTTCACTTTAAGTAGGCGCATCATCAAGGTGCTTGAATGCAAGAAAAACTTTCAAATTGGGTCAAAATGCAAAGGTTTTGATTTCGGGTTCATTAGGGTTCAATTAGGGTTTTCAAGCTTGAATTTCATGTATACTTGATTAGGAATGATAGGTTACTGATCCTAAGACTTATATTAAGGATTATAATCAAAAGTTGATAGGTGGTTTGGGTTAAAATGGGTAGAAAATGAGTAAACGGGTCAAAAGTTACAATTAGGGCATAATTAGGGTTTTCTAGTTTTATTTCTTGTACATTGTTGTTAATATGGTGAAATGATGATGGAAAGTGATTGAGAATGTTGTAATTTATGTTATTACAACTTATTTAAGTATTGGTTTAGGTTTACAATGGATAAAAATGAAGAAACGAGTCATGGTTTAGAAACTAGCTCAGTTTTAGGGTTTAGGGTTTTGAATTAGGGTTTTGAGTGCAAAAAGATGTATGAAAGCTTATGAATAGAATATTTAGGGTTTACACATTATAAAATGAGTATAGTATCTTGTACACAAGTGATGGTGAAGAAATTAGAATGAAAACGGAGGTAAAACGGCTATTTTAGAGATCATGCTTAATGACTTGTACATTGAGCATTTAGAGACCTGTACTTTGACTTGAAGAGATTTTATATTTGAAATAAGATATTATATTTCTTGTACATATTCTTTAGTAGCTTGTGCATTCACTTTAGATGTTAATCCTTCATGGAATTAGGGTTTAGAGGCATCCGATAACGGTTTAAAGCCCGTTTTGATATAACGTTGCGAATGGTACATTATAGGAATAATGTACTTTGTAATAAGGATATGATGATATTGACTTGACATATTGTGATGTTTGCTTGACATATATGAAGACAGAATGGCCATAGATAGGTTGCATGAGCTTGTCTACTTTAGTTATGCAAGTTACCTTGCTTAATGAGATATTAACAATGCAAGTAATGTAATAAAGCGAAAAATTTCCCCGTACAATTGTGATCATAGTAAAATAGGTTGATGAAAATTCTTGGGTTGTTATAGTCTCCACCCCTTACAGAAATCTCGTCCCGAGATTTAATTGAAAGTTATAGTGAATAGATGTAGGTACTGGGCATGAATTTGATTTTTATGTTAGGTTAATCAAGGTCACAAGTCCACGTGTGTGATGCATTTATAATTATGTTGTACACCATAATTATAATTACCTCCTTTCACACGTCTACTTATTTTCAAGACTACACCTCTTGATGACAGCCAATAGAATTTCTTCAGATCCTGATAGAACCTGGGTGGATGAAATACTTTGATTTACAAAACCTATGGGTTATGGGCCTACCATGCTTCTGCTGTGCTACTGTGATCGTAAAGAATCGTTATTCATTACCTTAAGTAATCATCGAATAAGAAATGCTATTACAAGTCTTTGTTCAAAAATTTTATACCTAGTGGTATTGAAATTATTAGAATTGTTTAGATTCTGTGTGTTTACCTTGTATATTATGTTGCAGAATATAACAGAAAATTTTTAGAATACGAGATAGGATAAGTATGTCAAGGAATGATTGTGTTTTGTAAGAGAGTGCTAATCATGTGCGATACAGATTTGAAATAATAGATATTGAAGGTAATAATGAAATGGATTTAAGGATTGTTTGTACAAACGGATTAAAAGAAACTTGTTTGTACGTATGTTATATACTTAAGCCTACTTATTTATAATTTGTCACTTACAAAAGAAGCGTTCAACTCCTTGTACTGAGAATTTAGAAATTCATAGTTCGGAGATTTATAATTTTCTTATTCAATGAAAGAAGTGACCTTATTATTTCAATAGGATGTCATAAATCTGTCTTACCTAATTAGAAAACACGATTTGGGTAATGTGTAGAAAAATGAATTATTAGATAAATACTGAGATGTTGTTGGTTATGACGCCCATATAATCAAGGTTGATATTTTACTGTTGCAAAGGTAATGAGGAGAGTATTTAGAGTTTGACTATAAATAGAATCGAGGGAATTGACAACTATTTGTCGAGTTTTGATATCACCAGATAACAAGATGTAACAGAATCATCACTTTAGTATTTCATGATAACTTACATATTTGTACATCACCGAAACTCTAAGGAGATTGATACTTATGCTACGTGTCTTGGGGTAGGATTCTAGATAAAATAATAAATGCAAGGATTGTAGCTTGGTGTTTGGGGTTTATGAAGTGGGTTTCAGATGATCCTTCATATGTAACTGGTGGCGAACCTAAGTATCCTCAAGAGTTGTTTTCAAAGTTCTTAGTTCCTACAGTTTCTAGTTTGATGGCCTACTTTGTGGCAATTCTGACACCTAACAGTGCACGGTCCTGTGTGATGCAGAGTACACTTCCTACAAAGGGGATGAGGTCCATTATATCCACGGTTTCCATTAGCCTTGAAGATTTCCTGTCTTCCATTTTGCTGCGGATGGTGATCATTGTTGCGGTTGTTATTGTTACGGTTATCTGGGTAGTTATTTTTGTTAATGTGATTGTTGGAGTGGTTATTGTTGTTGCGATCATTGGGGTAGTTGTCTTTGTCACGATTATTGGAATAGTTGTTGTTGTTGGTGGTGTTCCTTCTATCATCAAACTTTCGTTTGTGATTATTGGTTTCTTGCACAGAATTACGCTTTATTATTTGGTCCATTAGTCTGTGAGCTATGTTGGTGGCTTCTTCCAGAGTCTGAGGTTTTGAAGCAGTAACGTTTCCTTCAATGCTTTGCGGCAGTCCCCCGATGAAAGCTTCCATAAGTTTCTCGGTGTTTGGTACCATATTCGGGCATAAAACGGCTAATTCCTGGAATCTTCTAATATAAGTCTTGAGATCACTTCCATTTACAGTCAGACCATAAAATTCATCTTCCATTTTCTTGATCTCAGTTCGAGGACAATACTTGTTCGTCAGAAGCCTTTTTAACTCAGTCCAGGTGATTTGATTAGCTTGCTCTATTCCCATAGGCTGGGCATATGCATTCCACCAGGACAAGGCATCATCAGTTAAAGTACCAGTAGCAAATGTCACTCTGTCTTCCTCGGCACACTTGCTACGAGAAAATACTAATTCAGTACGTTCAAACCAGCGGATGAGGTCAACAGCTCCTTCCGTACCATTGAAGTAGAAAGGTTGACAGTTTATGAATTCTTTGTAGTTTCCTCTTTTTGCTACAAGAATTTCTCTAGGTCTAGTGTTCCTATTGGGATTGCTAGCACTTGCCATGGCAGCAGTCTGTGCTTCCAGGGCTGCAGTAAAATCAGCAATCAGTTGCCGGATGGCATCCAAAGTTATGGCTGGTGTTTCAGATGTTGATGTCCTTTTGGGAGGCATTCTATCAACACAAGATAACACATAATAAGAATGATATCCTAAGTTATAAAAGAGAATGTGATGTTTAAAATGCTTAAAGAGAAATGCTTATTTTTGAATTTTTAAGTACTTAGAGGTTATGATAAAGACGGAGATAATGATGTAAATGGTGGAAATGATGATGAAAGAGCGATAAGTTGGAAACAATAAGAAACAAAATGGGGTTGCCTTTATAAATAACTTTCCTTCTTACTGTAGATAGTCAAGATTTGACAAGCGTTTTTATTTATACCACACATCCCATGGCTAGGATAAAGTTATAACTATTCTAAGAGTTTGTTGATTTTGAGTCGTTAGATGACATCCTAAAGATCCTCCTGATTTGTTTGGTGACGAGCTTGGATTTTCTCAATGATTTGTTCAAGATTGGAAATTCTATAGTAAGCAAAGGCAATCTTATCCTTTTGCCATAACTGCTTATTTTGAAGTTCGATAATCTGAGTATGGATTTTCTTGAGTTCGTCCTTCAAATAGAAGATCTGGTGATGAAATAGGTAATTCCTTAGCATAAATTGCTTGTACGTCCTTCAAATAAGTATTATTGTAGAAAGATGAGAATACCGGTGGAATCATATTATCGTTAGAGTTTTCCGAAGAGTTAAAAGAATTGCTTCCCAATGAAACTGGGAAATAATCTGATGAGACCGAAGTATAGTTAAGAATATTCATAGAGGAAAAAGCATCCTCAATATCAGAAGTAGAGCGGTTGGGAGAAGACATCGTTCTGTTAACAACCCAGTCGTAAATAACATAAGTTATTTATGTAATAGTATAATAGCTATGTATATTTACATACTTGTTCCGGAATGTAGTGGCACGGAGGACTTTGATGGCTAGAAAAAGAAATGTGGTTATAGTTAAGGTTTTGACCTTGTTCTCTATAACCATGGCGCTGATACCAATCTGTAACACCCCCATTTTTACATATAGCAGCGGAAGCTAATCTGGGGTATTACTTCATGGAAACAACAATCATAATCATAGAAAACGACCCAAAAGAGACGTTTGTTCAAAAAATACGTTATCATTCATTTCAAATCAGAGTTTTACAAAGGCAGGTCCCAAAATCTAGAAACATAAAATGTGAATGATAACAAGTTTTAGCCATCTTCGAGTCCATGCCACTCCATGCCATAAGTTGCTCATTTACCTGAGATAAACATGCATAAAAAGGGTCAACACAAAGGTTGAGTGAAATTCATAGGTTTATAATAAAATGGTTGAAATTATGTTGTTATACACCCATAAGTGGTAATAACTGCAATGAGTATAATTATTATAGAAAACAGTATTATTGCCCTAAGCTTATGAATCACATATTTAAACTCAATAGAACCGGGAACCTTTACCAGGAGATATATTAGGAGTCACTACCCTAAGGGATACTTCGATCTACTATCCAAAGAGATATTGGGAGATATTACCCAAAGAGATATTTTCATGTATTTAGGCAATAATATATCAGGGTAGCATATAGTTTAGAGAACACTTGCATTCATGGTTTACAATACATATCACAGGTTTATAAAGCATGCGAGATTATGAACTCATTAAGTATTTGAAAAGTAATCACATTGTTATAAGATAAACGAGTATGCAAAAGAGTTTGTAACAAGTATGTATCCCCCTCGTGGGTTCACAATATCGGTTTTAAGTACTTGTATATATTAAAAACAATTGAGCATGTATCCCCCTCGCGGGTTTATAAAACATGTAAATAAGTAAAGGCGAGGTTATGAACTTCACCTGATATGTAGATGTAATAAATATTCCAAAATGAAAGCTGACGACCTTATCACAATCTTAACAGGGAAGGTTGATATAGCAAATGATAGTAAACAGCCACGTCACGCAACCTGAGTAAATATGTTGAGTCTTAGGAAGATTGTACTCTAGAACTTTAGTTTTAAGAGTTATGAGTTTGATTGAAGAGTTTGGAATTATTGTATCACTGTTCGGGCCATCATAATTCAGAAGTCATTCAGTAAACGTTTGAGGAGCTAGGGCACTTTAAATCGTAAACCCAACAACTCAGTCAGAACGTAATACCAAGATGAAACTCCTTAATATGAAGCTCCCTAGTATTGTGATATGATATAATCGGTTTTAAGCATTTTAATCAATATCTGGAAATGTTAAGCACGAGAAGCGTTAATTAAAGTTATGTCTTGTAAGGTTTTAAACATGATTTTATACTTTTTCAAAATGTTACATTTTAGACCCTTGAGTTTGAAAAGTGGCAAAATATACCCTTGGGGTTTGCACTTTTACGAGTTTGGTCCTTCAAGTTTAAAAGATATACCAAGTAAACCTTGTACTTTGTAAAGTGACATAATAGACCCCTATAGTTATAACTTTGATAAAATGACATATTCAGCCCCTTTAGTTATAAGTTTCAGAAAGTTACGATATAGACCCCTTGCATGGATTATAATTACAAAACATGTCCAAATTGCCATGCAAGCTTATTTTAACATTTCAAAAGATATTTATAAGTTATAATAAACTAAAATATGAAGTTTTAACGTAACGCAAGTTTAAAATAATGATTCGTTAGGCTAGGAAGCAAAACGGGTCAAATTAGGGTTTCAAAACGTAAACGCGCGGGTTTTAAGTTCAAATTCCTTCAATAATCAATAAAGTGGTTATTTTAACATTAGTTAAGCATGCTAGGATAGATTATAACAATATTTAATCATTATAACATTTAGTTTTAAGAAAAACATAAAATTAGGGTTTCGGGTGTACGGTTTTGGATCAAAATGGAAAATGAGCATGAATTGAGTTATGAAACTTTAACAAGAGTATATTTAGGATCATATGAACATTATAAGAGTGTAGGAGCAGAAGTAGAATCCTTAGAACCTGGGTTTGAGCTTATAGCTTAGAAACGGGTCGAAATCGGGACTTTTAGCTTCGTACGCCTAGAATAACGACTCCCGGGCTTCGTTTCTTGGTTTCTTTTGCTTCCTTTCTGAACTTGAGCCTTCTTAAGATCTCTTAGGATCTATTAGAGCAAAGGATTGCTTCTATGTAAGGGTTATAGAGGAGGAAGTGGGGGATGAAGAAAAATGAATGATTTAGGTTCCTATTTATAGTCATATGATCCTTAAAGCTTAAGGTATGCTTGAAATCTGAGATGGGGCATGTGTACAAGCTAGGTAGGGATGTGGAGAAGCTAGTAGATGTGTTGTATAAGCTAGGAAGTAGCTTTGGTGAGGTGTTTTGGTCTTGGTGATGCCGTAGGTACAAAAGAAAGAACAAGAGAGCATGTGATCAATTTTTAATTATAAATGAAGTAGATATTTGTTTGAGGTGCTTGTAAGCAGCTTGCACTTCAAGTAGGTGCATCATCAAGGTGCTTGAATGCAAGAAAAACTTTCAAATTGGGTCAAAATGCAAAGGTTTTGATTTCGGGTTCATTAGGGTTCAATTAGGGTTTTCAAGCTTGAATTTCGTGTATACTTGATTAGGAATGATAGGTTACTGATCCTAAGACTTATATTAAGGATTATAATCAAAAGTTGATAGGTGGTTTGGGTTAAAATGGGTAGAAAATGAGTAAACGGGTCAAAAGTTACAATTAGGGCATAATTAGGGTTTTCTAGTTTTATTTCTTGTACATTGTTGTTAATATGGTGAAATGATGATGGAAAGTGATTGAGAATGTTGTAATTTATGTTATTACAACTTATTTAAGTATTGGTTTAGGTTTACAATGGATAAAAATGAAGAAACGAGTCATGGTTTAGAAACTAGCTCAGTTTTAGGGTTTAGGGTTTTGAATTAGGGTTTTGAGTGCAAAAAGATGTATGAAAGCTTATGAATAGAATATTTAGGGTTTACACATTATAAAATGAGTATAGTAGCTTGTACACAAGTGATGGTGAAGAAATTAGAATGAAAGCGGAGGTAAAACGGCTATTTTGGAGATCATGCTTAATGACTTGTACATTGAGCTTTTAGAGACTTGTACTTTGACTTGAAGAGATTTTATATTTCAAATGAGATGTTATATTGCTTGTACATATGCTTTAGTAGTTTGTGCATTCACTTTAGATGTTAATCCTTCATGGAATTAGGGTTTAGAGGCATCCGATAACGGTTTAAAGCCCGTTTTGATATAACATTGCGAATGGTACATTATAGGAATAATGTACTTTGTAATAAGGATATGATGATATTGACTTGACATATTGTGATGTTTGCTTGACATATATGAAGACGGGATGGCCATAGATAGGTTGCGTGAGCTTGTCTACTTTAGTTATGCAAGTTACCTTGCTTAAAGAGATATTGACAAAGGATATACTTGGAAAAGTTAAATTTTTGGTTTGTGGCTAAGCAAATTATTGCAGAGGCCATAGTGCTACTAAATTCGTTCCATGCAGTAGTCTTAGAACTTAGGCATTGTAAAATTGTATGAATTAAAAACTTCCATTGAGGAGAAAAGAAAGCTTTGTAGAATGTAAGCTTCTAAGAAAGTTTTTCATACCCCATGAGTGTAAGTTGTTCAAAAATTGCAGCATTTGGCAGAAAATCAACACCATTAGCATCTTCCAGTTGAAGATCTCTCCTTATTGTGGATTTAGTTATAATCACCTCCTTCTTATCCACTAGGGCTTGCAATTGTACTTCCCCATTAACTGTTTTTGCTTTGACAGTATCCCAAAACTGTTTAATACATGAACAATAGATTGTAGGATTGATGGTTAAATCATATTTGATAGGTTTTGCATTCAGGAAATCAACTATCTCCTCAAACCCTTCACTTTTAGTGGGTTTCTCCAAAAACGCAACTAAATTATGAGTATCAGTAAACTTTTGATCCGACATTGTGTTGGGTTTTGATGAAAAATGATGAAATTGAGTTAGGGTTTAAGATTAGAGAGTATATGAAAGATTAAAATCGATTGAATGAGTGATTGAAACCCTTAATCGAAGTATTTATGAAAATACCCTCAACAGCATTAACGTTCACCAGCAGTTGTAAGTTATGCCTAACAACATTAACTTTCAACTAGCAGTAGTAAGTAATCCAGCAATAGTAACTCAGTAGTAAATTAAGCCTAGCAGCATTAACTTATAACCAGCAGTAGTAAGTTATGCCTAGCAGCATTAACTTTTTCTAGCAGCAGTAAGTTTACGCCTAGCAACATTAACTTTGAATTACCAACATTAATTCCAATTCCTTTCTAATCAGCATTTTTATCATCAAATTAATATTTTAACTTACAAATTCTCTCTGTCTGTTTTTGATTTCTCTCAATTCTTTTAGCTTACAATTCTCTCTGTCTGTTTTTTATTTCTCTCAATTCTTTTAGCTCATAATTCTCTCGTTCTGTTTTTGATTTCACACATCTGTCTTTCTATTTTTCAGCTCACTATTTCGCTCAATTCTTTTTCTTACCAATTTACTCTATCTGCTTTTTATTTTCACACATCTCTCTTTCTATTTTTCAGCTCACTATTTCTCTCAATTCTCACAGTATGAATTATATTTAACAGTATTAAGTATAACTAACAGTATTAAATTAGCAGTATTAAGTATAACTAGCAGCACTAATTATACTTAACAGCAGAAACTTGAAGTTACCAGTACTAACTCAAATTTCCATCCTTATCAGCTTTTGCATTCCATTCCAAACATCCTTTCATTAATCAAGACTTTAGAGATTAAGCATTCCAATACTTTCAATCAGATATTGAAATCTGCTAACATCAAATGCTTTTGTGAGGAAGTCTGCAACATTATGATTTGTGTGAATCTTGATCATCTGGATAAGTTTCTTCTTATAAGAATATCTGATAGAGTAATGCCTAAAGTTATATCCATAATCTCAGTACGCATAAAGTTATATCTATAATCCAGCAATTAATTTTGGATCCAAAGCAACGGTACACAACAATTGGAAGCAGCTATATACTCAGCTTTAGTTGTCGAATTAGCAACCACAATATGCTTCTTGCATTGCCATGAGATCAATCTACATCCTAGGAATTAACAACCTCCTGTTGTGGACATCCTATCTGATAACGCCTAATTTATACATGTTTTGGGTGGCGTTATTTGCATTTATTTTATCATTTCTCGTGAACTTTTGGTACTTAATCAAGTATATTTTCTATTATATGTTCTAGGTATGTGTCGTGGAAGAATATGGAAGAATACATGAAGAATTGAAGCTTAAACGAAGAAATTACTCAAGTTAACGATCTCCCGACACCTATTCACTGTTTTGGCCATAACTCGGTCATACAAACTCCGTTTTAGTTTATTTAAGCGGCCACGAAAAGAAAATTCAGTTATCTACAATATGGACAAATGTTCAAGAGCTTAAATTCCCCAAAAACTGATGGTTTTAAAAAGAAGAATAGCACACTTTATGAAGATACACTTAATTCACGAATCTGGACCTTAATCCATCCACATACATCCCCAACTCGGTCCCCAAGTAATCTCTAGCATATAAATACGCTCCCTATGATACTTTGGACAAAATATCTCTTATCATATCATCATACATACAATATACAAGAGAAAGATCTAAGAAACCAAAGAAGTACGCCGAACTTATCATAAGTGCGTCGCACTTTCCACCATCACCAAGTACGCCGCATAATATTTCTTGTCCGCCGCACTTTCGTTCAAACTTCCCAAAGAAACAGTTACGTTCCAATAAATGTTGAGTGCATTAACTCTTTAAGTGCGTCGCACAAATAAGTTTGTGCATCGCACTTCTGTCCGATTTTAGCCTTTAAAAGGAGGCCTTGGCTCCCTCATTTTACACACACCTCCACAACATTTCTCTCATCAATCCTCACCATGTAATCACGAATCTACAAGTGTGGTGACAACACCTTAAGGGTTCAGGTCGATTGTAATAGATATCTTGGGTTATTGATAATAGTTTTCGGTTGGGAAAACTTGTAATCGCCTTCTTTGATCTTGTAAACGTTGGTATAATTTCTACAACTCTTTTAATATGAAGTTTTTTGGAATTTATATGATTGTTATGATCTTCATCTCTTTGATTATGGAGTAGTATGTTTATGTTTGTTTGGGCAATATGTGATCTTTGATATGTAGTGTTTGGATATGAGTTTATTGAATTGGTAAAACATATTTAATATAAGAAAATAGGCCGAAAGGTTTCTTTATACATGTGTTCTATCAATCCATGTAATATATTGGTTATAATAACTTATAAAGGCCGAAAGGATTTGTTGTTATTAATCGATATAATCACTAGTTATATTTAAAGGCCGAAAAGATTTATAACTTGTGATAACTCTATTTTCTAAACTTATAAACACTATCCTAAACATCTCATTATCATAGTGATCATCGCCTAAACAAACATACCTTAATCATTTGATTGAATCATCTTTTAATCACTTTTGTTATAATATCCGATATATGCAGGTTTTCTTAATTTGACCCGTGACAGTCTTATTAACCTTAGCACCTTAATTACAAACTGTGAAAACTTCAATTCCCGTGGAACGACCTGGACTTACCTAAAAGCTATACTATACACGAACGGGTATACTTCTCGAGTGTTGTGTTTTTAGTAAAAATCGGTATTTCTAGTATTATAAATTTAAAGCTTGGAAAACACACATTAAGTTTTTGGCGCCGTTGTCGGGGAATTGTTTAAGTTGTTATAGTTTGTTGCTTATTTCTGGTGCTATTTTGTTTCATAAAAAATTTTCAAACTCGCCATACCGTTTTCTGTCAAACGGAACCAAAAAATCATTTTTCTCCAGCAAGTACCACATCCTATTTGTGCGCCGATTTTCTTGAAAACCCAGGAAGTACGTCTTACTTTACCCAAGTGCACCGCACTTTTAAAGTTTCACAAACAGAATCTTATTTCAAAAACCAAAACCAAAACCCCCAATCTGCTAGTCTTAGGTTCTATAATCATTTAGAATTGTATTTTATTTAATTATATGCATTATGTATTTGTATTTATCTAGTTTATCATAATTTTCGAAAAAAACATAAAATTTCCAAAAAAGCCGTCACCCCTTTTCCTAAAGTACGCCGTACCTATCCAAAAAAAAATCTTTTATTTATTTATCCTTATTTGCTATATATAGTTAAATTTAAATATATCTATATATATAAAGCTATAAAAATTAAAAATTATAGAAAAATATATGAAAATAATTTAGTTTATTTTGAATATTATCCTATTAGCTTTAATTATATATATAAAAATGTCTTTTTGCAAAATGCTTAATGTATGTATAAATTCCATATCTTACGGAAAACAACTTGTGAATCTAATATATAAATTTAATAAAAATTTAATAATAAGGACTTATAAATTTAAAATGTTCCGAAAAGAATACATTCGGATCGAATCTTCAACCCAACATTCTTCCGTTAATGAGTTTGTCGTCATAAATATACCTGAAGAGGATGTTGAACCAAAACAAATAATTCCCGATCCTGATGATCAGCCTATGTGGGAAAATGCTAAGATTGTAGCACCGACTCCTAATCCTGCCATTGTTCAACCTAATGTTGATGACAACTTTGTCATCAATAGTACCCACTTGAAAATGATTTTGGAAAATAAATTCGATGGTTATCTGCGAGCCAATCCGCATGGCCACATCCGTGAATTTCTCACAATCTGCGACATGTTCAAATACGGTGAAACTCAAAGTGAAGCTGTTAAACTTTTGATATTTCCTTTTTCCTTGTGCGATGAAGCTAAAACCTGGTTTAACGAACTTAATGAAGAGTCTATAATATCATGGGAACAGATGAGAAAAGATTTTATAAACAAATTCTTTCCAACTTCATTATTTAACCGTCTTTTACTCGAAATCAGAAATTTCTCTCAAAACATATGTGAAAGTCTAACCAAAGCCTGGTTACGACTGAAGAGCATGCTTCAAAAATGTCATGGGCATGGTCTAACCAAAGGAGCTATTATTCAAATATTCTATCACAGTCTAGACGAACTCACTCAAGCAATTCTGGACGTAACAACCGAAGGAATCTTCCTCTACAAAAGTCCAAATCAAGCTTTTCAATTTCTTGAGGACAAAGTCCTTTTCAAACATGATTGGTCAACTAAATCTAAAAATGAACATCATCGAAAATCTATTGCTTTCGCCGATGGAAATAATAGTAATGATGATAATTCTCGATTTATGGAAAAATTGAAGGCTATGGATTCTCAAATTATAAGTTTAAATGAAGAATTGCAACATATACGTAACAAATACAATGAGCTTAGAGAAGGAAACGCTTCTAAGAACGATGACACGCCGATGCGTGAACGTCATGAAGCCAATTACATCCAATCTGGAGGTTATCAAAACCAAGATTATCTTGATTTGTATCTTCACCAATCCCACCATGATCGTAATAATTTTGAGAAATCACTCACAGAATTAAACAATGACGTGATAAATGACCTCGAAGATTTCAAAAGATGTGTCCGTAGTGTGAGAACTATTCATGATAAACTCTGTGACAGAGACGGTGGTAAAACCACCGGTGTTTTACCTAATAAAGAGTCTAAACAGTCAACCAAGAACCTCAATCTAAAACTAATCTTGAAAAATCAATCACAAAATTCTTGGATGGTCAAAGAGTTACAAATATGTTTTTCAAAAACAATGTTAACGATATGATTTTAAAGATGAAGCAAAACGAAAAGAATTTCCAAACTATCTTTAAAAATATGGAAAGAAAAATAGATGAATGGCCAAAATCTCAAAACATATCTTTAGAACAAACCGAGAAGACTGACCCACCTCCTCCTCAAGCTCAAACTAAGCACGTGAATGTCGTATTCATCGAGAGTGGAAAGTCTGATGATTCTCCAAAAACTCAAAAAGATCCACCACCTCCTATCATCGTTAAAATCCAAAAAGATAAACCTATTAAGACATCAAAAAAGGGCTATCACATGGTAAAAACTAAAAAATACCCAATCCATGAGTACATACCAAAAATACCATTCCCTCAAGCTTTAAAAGTGAATCATTCCCACTTGAACCGTATCATTAAGGAATCTTAAATCAAGTCAACAAAAAGAATAGTAATAGTAGTAATAGTAAATAATACTAATAAAAATAAAGAAATATAAAAAAACTAAAAAATATATATAAAACAAAAACTTTGCAGTCTTTAAGTATGTCACGCATTCGGCCGGTGTGTCGCGTATCTTGATTTCTACATCCAAAAAGAATGTTTCAAACTTTGTGGGTGTGTTCGCTGGAAACCCTCATGAGACTATAACTCGTCCACTCGGGACATCGAGGGGTTAAAAGGCTTGTTGCATGCGCTAAATGCAACTGTGGTGCCTACGAAAGTGCATTTTTATACATAATAATTTTCTTGTAGTTGTGTCTATTTTACAGATTAAATAAAGCAGGTGAACTTGGATTGGTGGTTGGCATTTTACACTTGGAGACTTATATAATTGGAGTATTATAATACATGTGGTAGAATACACATGCTTGGCATTCCGTTTCGTGCCATATCCTTCATAATTCAACCAAGAACTTTAGAACCCTGGGAAGTACCGTTTTCCCTTAATTTTCCCTATTTTCTATATTTATCAGTTCTTACATTGAGGGACTTTCGTAGGCATCACGGTTGCATTTAGCGTATGCAGAAGCCTTTAAACTCCTCCGCGGCCCGAGTGGACGTTTGTTAACTAGTATCATGAGGGTTTTACAGTGAACACACCCGCATAGTTTGATATTATTCTTTTGAATGCAGACAATAGAGATTGCGAACAATGGCCGAAGCGTGACATGATTATAAAACTACATGTTTTTATTTTATATGCATATTTTTTTATATATTTTTTAGTTTTATTATTATTTACTATTACTACTACTACTATTCTTTTTATACTCAACTTGATTTAAGATTCCTTAATGATACGGTTCAAGTGGGAATGAACCACATTTAAACATTGAGGGTATGGTAGTTTTGGCATGTACTCACAGAATAGGTATTCTTTTGTTTTTACTATGTGATAGCCCTTTTTTGTTGTTTTAATAGGTTGATCTTTTTTGATTTTATTGTTAACGATGATAGAAGGTGGTGGACCTTTTTAAATTTTCGAAGAATCATCAGACTTTTCACTCTCTGTAAATACGGCATTTATGTGATCGGTGTGAGCTTGAGGAGGAGGTGGAGGGTCAGTCCTATCGGTATGTTCTGAATATACGTTTTGAGATTTCTCCCACTCATCTATTTTTCTTTCCATGTTTTTAAAGATAGTTTGGAAATTATTTTCATTTTGCTTCATTTTTAAAATCACTATCGTTAACTTTGTTTTGACAAACATATTTGAAACTCTTTGATCATCCAAGAATTTAGTCATTAATTTTTTGAAATCAGTTTATATTGATGTTCTTGGTTGATAGGTATAGACTCTTTGTTAGGTAAAAAGTTTCCAATGAGGAGTTCTCATGCTACCGATACGTCTTTTGAAATCTCCGATATCATTTTTCACATCATTATTTAATTTGGTAAGCCATTTCTCGGGATCATTAAGATCATGATGGGATTGGTGAGAATGCCGTAATAATG
Source organism: Tanacetum coccineum (assembly GCA_026074375.1). Classification (NCBI taxonomy): domain Eukaryota; kingdom Viridiplantae; phylum Streptophyta; class Magnoliopsida; order Asterales; family Asteraceae; genus Tanacetum; species Tanacetum coccineum. The sequence goes on along the minus strand of BQNB010032702.1, from coordinate 15,228 downwards.
TGAATTTCGTTTGATAACATTCTAGTTTGGTTTGTAATTTGCTTCAAGATGTTCACACATCGGTGTGTCATCGTTCATGTGGTTTTTAGAAGCGTTTCCATTTCTAAGCTCATTGTATTTCTTACGCATATCTTGCAATTCTTTATTTAAGCTTATAACTTTAGAATCCATAGCCTTCAATTTTTCCACAAATCGAGAATTATCAGTATTACTATCACTTCCATCGGCAAAAGAAACAGATTTTTAATGATGTTCATTTTTAGATTTAATGGGCCAATCATGTTCGAAAAGGACTTTGTCATCAAGAAATTGAAAAGCTTGATTTGGAGTTTTGTAGAGGAAGATTCCTCCAGCAGTTATGTCTAGGATTCCTTGAGTGAGTTCATCTAAACCATGATAGAATATTTGAATAATAGCTCCTTTGGTCAGACCGTTCCCATGACATTTCGAAGCATGCTCTTGAGTCGTAACCAAGCATCAGTTAGATTTTTACATACGAGTTGAGAGAAATTTCTGATTTCAAGTAAAAGACAGTTAATTAACGAAGGTGGAAAGAATCTGTTTATAAAAGCTCTTCTCATTTGTTCCCACGATGTTATAGACTCTTCATTAAGTTCGTTAAACCAGGTTTTAGCTTCATCGCACAAGGAAAAGGGAAATATCAAAAGCTTGACATCTTCACTTTGAGTTTCTCCATATCTGAACATGTTGCATATTGCGAGAAATTCACGGATGTGGTCATGCGGATCGGCCCGCAGATGACCATTGAACTTATTTTCCCGAATCATATTTAAGTGAGTACTATTGATAACAAAGTTTTCATCAACATCGAGTTGAATAATCGTAGAATTTAGAGTCGGTGCTACAGTCTTAGCACTTTCCTACATAGGTTGATCATCGGGATCAAGAATTATTTGTTTGGGTTCGACATCCTCTTCAGGTATATTTATAACGATAAAGTCATTAACGGTAGAATTTTGAGTTGAAGATTTGAATGATTTGATCTCGACGGAATCTTTCTGGATAGTTTTAATCTTATAAGTCCTTGCTTTTAAACTTTTATTAAATTTATATATTAGATTTACTAGTTGTTTTCCGAAAGATAGGGGATTTATACATACGTTAAGCATTTTGCAAAAAGACATTTTTATATATATAGTTAAGGCTAATAGGATAATATTCAAAATAAAATAAATTATTTTCATATATTTTTTATTTTATATATTATATATATTTTAATTTAATTATATAGCAAATAAGGATAAATAAATAAATAAAAAATTTCGAATGACAATTAAATATTAACAAAATTACAAGGCGTATAATCAGATAAAATGGAATTTCAAATGATCACATACCTGAGACTAGAGATTTGGTGGTTTGTTTGGGTTTGAGTTTTTAAATCAGATTCTTTTTGTAAAAATTCTGTAGAAAGTGCGGCGCACTTGGTGTAAGTGCGGCGTACTTTCTGGGTTTACAGGAAAACCGGCGCACAAATAAGATGTGCGGCGTACTTCCTAGAGAAAAATGATTTTTTTTGTTTCCGTTTGCCAGAAAACGGTACGGCGAGTTTGAATTTTTTTTTTGAAACAAAATAGCACCAAAAATAAGCAACAAACTATAACAACTTAAACAATTCCCCGGCAACGGCGCCAAAAACTTTGATGTGTGTTTTCCAAGTTTTAAATTTATAATACTAGAAATACCGATTTTTACTAAAAACACAACACTCGGGAAGTATACCCGTTCATGTATACTTGTAGGTAAATTTATAGTTTTCACTCGGGAAGTTTTAAATTTATAGTTGTAGGTAAGTCCAGGTCGTTCCACGGGAATTGAAGTTTTCAAAGTTTGTAATTAAGGTGCTAAGGTTAATAAGATTGTCACAGATCAAATTAACCAAGACGAGTATATATCGAATATTATAACAAAAGTGATTAAAAATGATTTCAAGTCAATGATACGGTATGGTTTGTTTAGGCGATGATCCACTATATAATGAGATGTTAGGAAATGTTTATAAGTTTAGAAAATAGAGTTATCACAAGTTATAAATCCTTTCGGCCTTTAAATATAACTAGTGATTATATCGATTAATAACAACAAATCCTTTCGGCCTTTATAAGTTATTATAACCAATATATTAGATGGATTGATAGAACACATGTATAAAGAAACCTTTCGGCCTATTTTCTTATATAAAATATGTTTTACCAATTCAATAAACTCATATCCAAACACTACATATCAAAGATCACATATTGCCCAAACAAACATAAACATACTACTCCATAATCAAAGAGATAAAGATCATAACAATCATATAAATTCCATAAAACTTCATATTAAAAGAGTTGTAGAAATTATACCAACGTTTACAAGATCAAAGAAGGCGATTACAAGTTTTCCCAACCGAAAACTATTATCAATAACCCAAGATATCTATTACAATCGACCCGAACCCTTAAGGTGTTGTCACCACACTTGTAGATTCATGATTATATGGTGAGAATTGATGAGAGAAATGTTGTGGAGGTGTGTGTAAAATGAGGGAGCCAAGGCCTCCTTTTATAGGCTAAAATCGGTCAGAAGTGCGGCGCACAAACTTATTTGTGCAACGCACTTAAGGAGTTAATGCACTCAGCATTTATTGGGATTAACTGTTTCTTTGGGAAGTTTGAACGAAAGTGCGGCGCACAAGAAATATTATGCGGCGTACTTGGTGATGGTGGAAAGTGCGACGCACTTATGATAAGTTCGGCGTACTTCTTTGGTTTCTTAGATCTTTCTCTTGTATATTGTATGTATGATGATATGATAAGAGATATTTTGTCCAAAGTATCATAGGGAGCGTATTTATATGCTAGAGATTACTTGGGGACCGAGTTGGGGATGTATGTGGATGGATTAAGGTCCAGATTCGTGAATTAAGTGTATCTTCATAAAGTGTGCTATTCTTCTTTTTAAAACCATCGGTTTTGGGAATTTTAAGCTCTTGAACATTTGCCATAGTAGATAACTGAATTTTCTTTTCGTGGCTGCTTAAATAAACTAAAACGGAGTTTGTATGACCGAGTTATGGCCAAAACAATGAATAGGTGTCGGGAGATCGTTAACTTGAGTAATTTCTTCATTTAAGCTTCAATTCTTCATGTATTCTTCCATATTCTTCCACGACACATACCTAGAACATATAATAGAAAATATACTTGATTAAGTACCAAAAGTTCACGAGAAATGATAAAATAAATGCAAATAACGCCACCCAAAACATGTATAAATTAGGCGTTATCAGATAGGATGTCCACAACAGGAGGTTGTTAATTCCTAGGATGTAGATTGATCTCATGGCAATGCAAGAAGCATATTGTGGTTGCTAATTCGACAACTAAAGCTGAGTATATAGCTGCTTCCAATTGTTGTGTACCGTTGCTTTGGATCCAAAATTAATTGCTGGATTATAGATATAACTTTATGCGTACTGAGATTATGGATATAACTTTAGGCATTACTCTATCAGATATTCTTATAAGAAGAAACTTATCCAGATGATCAAGATTCACACAAATCATAATGTTGCAGACTTCCTCACAAAAGCATTTGATGTTAGCAGATTTCAATATCTGATTGAAAGTATTGGAATGCTTAATCTCTAAAGTCTTGATTAATGAAAGGATGTTTGGAATGGAATGCAAAAGCTGATAAGGATGGAAATTTGAGTTAGTACTGGTAACTTCAAGTTTTTGCTGTTAAGTATAATTAGTGCTGCTAGTTATACTTAATACTGCTAATTTAATACTGTTAGTTATACTTAATACTGTTAAATATAATTCATACTGTGAGAATTGAGAGAAATAGTGAGCTGAAAAATAGAAAGAGAGATGTGTGAAAATAAAAAGCAGATAGAGTAAATTGGTAAGAAAAAGAATATGCGAAATAGTGAGCTGAAAAATAGAAAGACAGATGTGTGAAATCAAAAACAGAACGAGAGAATTATGAGCTAAAAGAATTGAGCGAAATCAAAACAGACAGAGAGAATTGTAAGCTAAAAGAATTAAGAGAAATCAAAAACAGACAGAGAGAATTGTAAAGTTAAATATTAATTTATATGATAAATTGCTGATTAGAAAGGAATTGGGAGTTAATTTTTGGTAATTCAAAGTTAATGTTGCTAGGCGTAAACTTACTGCTGCTAGAAAAAGTTAATGCTGCCAGGCATAACTTACTACTGCCTGGTTATAATTTAATCAGCTAGTGCTTAATTTTACTACTGAGTAACTATTGCTGGATTAGCTTACTACTGCTAGATGAAATGTTAATATTTTAGCCCATAGACTTACAACTGCTGGTGAATCGATAATGCCTGTTAGAGGGTATTCATAAATACTTCGATAAAGGGTTTCAATTCACTCATTCAATGCGATTTAATCCTTTCCATATACCTCTTTAATCTTAAACCCTAACTCAATTTCATCATTTTTCATCAAAACCCAACACAATGTCAGATCAAAAGTTTACTGATACTCATAATTTAGTTGCATTTTTGGAGAAACCCACTAAAAGTGAAGGGTTTGAGGAGATAGTTGATTTCCTGAATGCAAAACCTATCAAATATGCTTTAACCATCAATCCTACAAATCTATATTTTACATGTATTAAACATTTTCCTGGATACTGTCAAAGCAAAAACAGTTAATGGGGAAGTACAATTGCAAGCCCTAGTGGATAAGAAGGAGGTGATTATAACTAAATCCACAATACGGAGAGATCTTCAACTGGAAGATGCTATTTTTGTTGTTTTTTTTTTTTTTTTTTTTTTGGTGATGGTTTTTTTGGGTGTTGATTGTCTGCCAAATTTTGCAATTTTTGAACAACTTACACTCATGGGGTATGAAAAACTTTCTTAGAAGCTTACATTCTACAAAGCTTTCTTTTCTCCTCAATGGAAGTTTTTAATTCATACAATTTTACAATGCCTAAGTGCTAAGACTATATAACAACCCAAGAATTTTCATCAACCTATTTTACTATGATCATAATTGTACGGGGAAATTTTTCGCTTTATTACATTACTTGCATTGTCAATATCTCATTAAGCAAGGTAACTTGCATAACTAAAGTAGACAAGCTCACGCAACCTATCTATGACCATCGTGTCTTCATATATGTCAAGTAAACATCACAATATGTCAAGTCAATATCATCATATCCTTATTACAAAGTACATTATTCCTATAATGTACCATTCGCAATGTTATATCAAAACGGGCTTTAAACCGTTATCGGATGCCTCTAAACCCTAATTCCATGAAGGATTAACATCTAAAGTGAATGCACAAGCTACTAAAGCATATGTACAAGCAATATAACATCTCATTTGAAATATAAAATCTCTTCAAGTCAAAGTACAAGTCTCTAAAAGCTCAATGTACAAGTCATTAAGCATGATCTCCAAAATAGCCGTTTTACCTCCGCCTTCATTCTAATATCTTCACATCAACTTGTATACTAAGCTACTATACTCATATTATAATGCCTAACTCCCCAATATTCTATTCATAAGCTTTCATACATCTTTTTGCACTCAAAACCCTAATTCAAAACCCTAAACCCTAAAACTGAGCTAGTTTCTAAACCATGACTCGTTTCTTCATTTTTATCCATTGTAAACCTAAACCAATACTTAAATAAGTTGTAATAACATAAATTACAACATTCTCAATCATTTTCCATCATTATTTTACCATATTAACAACAATGTACAAGAAATAAAACTAGAAAACCCTAATTATGCCCTAATTGTAACTTTTGATCCGTTTACTCATTTTCTACCCATTTTAACCCAAACCACCTATCAACTTTTGATTATAATCCTTAATATAAGTCTTAGGATCAGTAACCTATCATTCCTAATCAAGTATACACGAAATTCAAGCTTGAAAACCCTAATTGAACCCTAATGAACCCGAAATCAAAACCTTTGCATTTTGACCCAATTTGAAAGTTTTTCTTGCATTCAAGCACCTTGATGATGCACCTACTTGAAGTGCAAGCTGCTTACAAGCACCTCAAACAAATTTCTACTTCATTTATAATTAAAAATTGATCACATGCTCTCTTGTTCTTTCTTTTGTACCTACGGCATCACCAAGACCAAAACACCTCACCAAAGACACTTCCTAGCTTATACAACACATCTACTAGCTTCTCCACATCCCTACCTAGCTTGTACACATGCCCCATCTCAGATTTCAAGCATACCTTAAGCTTTAAGGATCATATGACTATAAATAGGAACCTAAATCATTCATTTTTCTTCATCCCCCACTTCCTCCTCTATAACCCTTACATAGAAGCAATCCTTTGCTCTAATAGATCTAATAGTTTCTTAAAAGGATCAAGTTTCAGAAAGAAGCAAAAGAAACAAGAAACGAAGCGGGAGTCTTATTCTATGCGTACGAAGCTAAAAGTCCAGATTTTCACCCCGTTTCTTAAGGCTATAAGCTCAAACCCAGGTTCTAGAGGATTCTAATTCTTCTCCCACAAACTCTTTATAATGTTCCATATGATCCTAAATATAACTCTTGTTAATGGTCATAACTCAATTCATGCTCATATTCCATTTAGATCCAAAAACGAACACCCGAAACCCTAATTTATGTTTTCTTAAAACAAAATGTTATAATGATTAAATATTGTATAATCTAATCCTAGCATGCTAACTAATGTTAAAAAACACTTTCTTGATTAATTGAAGGATTTTTGTAACTTAAAACCCCACGTTTACGTTTTGAAACCTTAATTTTGACTCTTTTGCTTCCTAGCTAACAATCGTTATTTTAAACTTGCGTTACGTTAAAACTTCATATTTTAGTTTATTATAACTTATAAATATCTTTTGAAATGTTAAAATAAGCTTTCATGGCAATTTGGACATGTTTTGTAATTATAATCCATGCAAGGGGTATATATCGTAACTTTCTGAAACTTATAACTAAAGGGGTTGAATATGTCATTTTATCAAAATTATAAAATAGGGGTCTTTATGTAATTTACAAGTACAAGGTTTTACTGTATAATCTTTTAAACTTGAAGGACCAAACTCGTAAAAGTGCAAACCCCAAGGGTATATTTTGCCACTTTTCAAACTCAAGGGTCTAAAATGTAACATTTTGAAAAAGTATAAAATCATGTTTAAAACCTTACAAGACATAACTTTAATTAACGCTTCTCGTGCTTAACATTTCCAGATATTGATTAAAATGCTTAAAACCGATTATATCATATCACAATACTAGGGAGCTTCATATTAAGAAGTTTCATCTTGGTATTACGTTCTGACTGAGTTGTTGGGTTTACGATTTAAAGTGCCCTAGCTCCTCAAACGTTTACTGAATGACTTCTGAATTATGATGGCCCGAACGGTGATACAATAATTCCAAACTCTTCAATCAAACTCATAACTCTTAAAACCAAAGTTCTAGAGTACAATCTTCCTAAGACTCAACATATTTACTCAGGTTGCGTGACGTAGCTGTTTATTATCATTTGCTATATCAACCTTCCCCGGTTAAGATTGTGATAAGGTCGTCAGCTTCATTTGGAATATTATTCATCCACATATCAGGTGAGTTCATAGCCTCGCCTTTCAATCTTTTGAATGTTTTATAAATCCACGAGGGGGATACATGCTCAATTGTTTTTAATATATACAAGTACTTAAAACCGATATTGTGAACCCACGAGGGGGATACATACTTGTTACAAACTCTTTTGCATACTCGTTTATCTTATAACAATGTGATTACTTTTCAAAGACTTAATGAGTTCATAATCTCACATGCTTTATAAACCTGTGATATGTATTGTAAACCATGAATGCAAGTGTTCTCTAAAACTTATATGCCTAACCTGATATATTATTGCCTAAATACATGAAAATATCTCTTTGGGTAATATCTCCCAATATCTCTTTGGGTAGTATCTCCCAATATCTCTTTGGGTAATATCTCCCAATATCTCTTTGGGTAGTATCTCCCAATATCTCTTTGGGTAATATCTCCCAATATCTCTTTGGATAGTAGAATCGAAGTATCCCTTAGGGTAGTGACTCCTAATATATCTCCTGGTAAAGGTTCCCGGTTCTATTGAGTTTAAATATGTGATTCATAAGCTTAGGGCAATAATACTGTTTTCTATAATAATTATACTCATTGTAGTTATTACCACTTATGGGTGTATAACAACAATTTCAACCATTTTATTATAAACCTATGAATTTCACTCAACCTTTGTGTTGACCCTTTTTATGCATGTTATCTACAAGGTAAAATGAAGGCAAAACTTCTGGCAGTGAGTGCATGGAACTCGAAGATGGCAAAACTTATCAATTCACATTTTATGTTTCTAGATTTTGGGACCTGCCTTTGTAAAACTCTGATTTGAAATGAATGATAACGTATTTTTTGAACAAACGAGTCCTTGGTCCGTTTTCTATGATTATTATTGTTTATTCCATGAAAGTAATCCCCATATTAAGTTTTTCCGCTGCTATATGTAAAAATGGGGGTGTTACAGATTGGTATCAGCGCCATGGTTATAGAGAACAAGGTCAGAACCTTAACTATAACCACATTTCTTTTTCTAGCCATCAAGTCCCCGAGCCACTACATTCCAGAACAATATTAAATATACTAGCTATTATACATTACAAAAAATAACTTATGTTATTTACGACTGGGTTGTTAACAAAACGACGTCTTCTCCCAAACGCTCTACTTCTGATATTAAGGATGCTTTTTCCTCTATGAATATTCTTAACTATACTTCGGTTTCATCAGATTATTTCCCAATTTCATTGGGAAGCAATTCTTTTAACTCTTCAGAAAACTCTAACGATAATATGATTCCACCGGTATTCTCATCTTTTTACAATAATACTTATTTGAAGGACGTACAAGCAATTTATGCTAAGGAATTACCTATTTCATCACCAATCTTCCTATTTTGAAGGACGAACTCAAGAAAATCCATACTCAGATTATCGAACTTCAAAATAAGCAGTTATGGCAAAAGGATAAGATTGCCTTTGCTTACTATAGAATTTCCAATCTTGAACAAATCATTGAGAAAATCCAAGCTCGTCACCAAACAAATCAGGAGGATCTTTAGGATGTCATCTAACGACTCAAAATCAACAAACTCTTAGAATAGTTATAACTTTATCCTAGCCATGGGATGTGTGGTATAAATAAAAACGCTTGTCAAATCTTGACTATCTACAGTAAGAAGGAAAGTTATTTATAAAGGCAACCCCATTTTGTTTCTTATTGTTTCCAACTTATCGCTCTTTCATCATCATTTCCACCATTTACATCATTATCTCCGTCTTTATCATAACCTCTAAGTGCTTAAAAATTCAAAAATAAGCATTTCTCTTTAAGCATTTTAAACATCACATTCTCTTTTATAACTTAGGATATCATTCTTATTATGTGTTATCTTGTGTTGATAGAATGCCTCCCAAAAGGACATCAACATCTGAAACACCAGCCATAACTTTGGATGCCATCCGGCAACTGATTGCTGATTTTACTGCAGCCCTGGAAGCACAGACTGCTGCCATGGCAAGTGCTAGCAATCCCAATAGGAACACTAGACCTAGAGAAATTCCTGTAGCAAAAAGAGGAAACTACAAAGAATTCATAAACTGTCAACCTTTCTACTTCAATGGTACGGAAGGAGCTGTTGACCTCATCCGCTGGTTTGAACGTACTGAATTAGTATTTTCTCATAGCAAGTGTGCCGAGGAAGACAGAGTGACATTTGCTACTGGTACTTTAACTGATGATGCCTTGTCCTGGTGAAATGCATATGCCCAGCCTATGGGAATAAAGCAAGCTAATCAAATCACCTGGACTGAGTTAAAAAGGCTTCTTACGAACAAGTATTGTCCTCGAACTGAGATCAAGAAAATGGAAGATGAATTTTATGGTCTGACTGTAAATGGAAGTGATCTCAAGACTTATATTAGAAGATTCTAGGAATTAGCCGTTTTATGCCCGAATATGGTACCAAACACCGAGAAACTTATGGAAGCTTTCATCGGGGGACTGCTACAAAGCATTGAAGGAAACGTTACTGCTTCAAAACCTCAGACTCTGGAAGAAGCCACCAACATAGCTCACAGACTAATGGACCAAATAATAAAGCATAATTCTGTGCAAGAAACCAATAATCACAAACGAAAGTTTGTTGATAGAAGGAACACCACCAACAACAACAACTATTCCAATAATCGTGACAAAGACAACTACCCCAATGATCGCAACAACAATAACCACTCCAACAATCACATCAACAAAAATAACTACCCAGATAACCATAACAATAACAACCGCAACAATGATTACCATCACCAGCAAAATAGAAGACAAGAACCTGTTAGGACTTATCCTCCTAAAAAATACCATGGAAACCTTCCTTTATGTACAAGATGCACCCTACATCACACAGGAGTTTGCACTGTCAATGTCAGACTTGCAACAAAGTGGGTCATCTGACCAGAAACTGCAAAGACAAAAGATCAACCGCTGAAAACACACTTGAGATACTTTAGGTTCCACCAGTTACAATGAAGGATCACTGAAACCCACTTCATAAAACCCCAACACCAATCTATAATCCTTGTCATACATTATTTTATCTATAACCTACCCCAAGACACGTAACATAAGTATCATACTCTTATAGTTTCGGTGATGTAAGATATGTAAAGTTATCCATGAAATAATAAAGTGATGATTCCGTTACATCTTGTTATCTGGTGATATCAAAATTAGATATTATTTGTCAATTCTATTATGTTCAAACTCTGAATACTCTCCTCGTACCTTTGTCATCCTCGATTATATGGGCGTCAGTACAATCAACATCTCAATATTATCTAACCATTCATGATCATATCATTTTCTACACATTACCATATCATGTTTTTATGCTTAGGTAAGACGATTTATGATCATCTTATTGAAATGAATTAGGTCACTTCTTCATTTGAATAAGGAAATTATAAATCTCTGAACTATGAATTTATAAATTCTCAGTTACAAGGAGTTGAACGCTTCTTTTTGTAAGTGACAAATTATAAATAAGTAGGCTTAAGTATATAACATACGTACAAACAAGTTTCTTTCAATCCGTTTGTACAAACAATTCCTTAATCATTATCATTATTACCTTCATCATCTGTTCATTTCAAAATCTGTATCTCACGTGATTAGCAACTCTCTTACAAATTCATAATCATTCCATGACATTACTCATTCCATGATCTCCGTATTCTAAAATTTTCTGTTATATTCTGCAACATAATAACAAGGAAACACACAAGAATCTATACAATGTCAAATGATTTCAATACCACTAGGTATGAAAATTTTGACAAAGACTTGTGATAGCATTCTTATTCGATGTTGACTTTTAAAGGTTAATGAATAACGATTCTTTATGATCAGAGGAGCGCAGCAGAAGCGTGGTAGGCCCATGACCCACAGGTTCCGTAAATCAAAGTATCCCATCCACCCAGGTTTTATCAAGATCTGGAGAAATTCTATTAGCTGTCATAAAAAAGGTGTGGTCTTGAAAATAAGTAGACGTGTGAAAGGAGGTAATTATAATTATGGTGCGCAACATAATTATAAATGCATCACACACGTGGACTTGTGACCTTGATTAACCTAACATAAAAATCAAATTCATGCCCAGTACCTACATCTATTCACTATAACTTTCAATTAAATCTCAGGACGAGATTTATGTAAGGGGTAGAGACTATAACAACCCAGAATTTTCATCAAATGCATAATCAATCTATTTTACTATGATCACAATTATACAGGGAAATTTTTTGCTTTATTACATTACTTGCATTGTCAATATCTCAGTATGTCATAACTAAAGTAGACGAGCTCACGCAACCTATCTATGACGATCCTATGTCAAGCAAACATCATAACATGTCAAGTCAATATCATAATATCATTATTACAAAGTACATTATTCCTATAATGTACCATTCACAACGTTATATCTAAACGGGCTTTAAACCGTTATCGTATGCCTCTAAAACCCTAATTTCATGAAGGGTTAATATCTAAAGTGAATGCACAAGCTACTAAAGCATATGTACAAGAAATATAAGATCTCATTTGAAATATAAAATCCCTTCAACTCAAAGTACAAATCTCTAAAAGCTCAATGTACAAGTCATTAAGCATGATCTCTAAAATAGCCGTTTTACCTCCGTTTTCATTCTAATTTCTTCACCATCACTTATGTACAAGCTACTACACTCAATATACAATGTGTAAACCCTAATTATTCTATTCATAAACTTTCATACACATTTTTACTCTTAAAACCCTAATTCAAAACCCTAAACCCAAAAACCGAGCTAGTTTCTAAACCATGACCCGTTTCTTGATTTTTATCCATTGTAAACCTAAACCAATACTTAAATAAGTTATAATAACATAAATTACAACATTATCAATCATAATCCATTATCATTCTACTTCAATTATACAAGAAATAAATCCAGAAAACCCTAATTGTGCACTAAATGTAACTTTGACCCGTTTTTCGTTTCTAACCACTTTATTCTCAAGTAAGCAACCAAGAGTCATTGTAAACCCATAAAATGTCTATCATTTACTTGGCAATGTACAAGAAATCAAAGCCTAGAAAACCTTAACGAATCCAGAAAACCCTAATTATGCCCTAATTGTAACTTTGACCCGTTTTCTCAATTTCAACCCATTTTAACTTAAACCAACAACCAAACTTCATTAATAATACTTTATATAAGCTCTAGGATCTGTATTCCATCATTCCTAATCAAAAGTATACAAAATATAAACCAAGAAAGTCAAGAAAACCCTAAACCGTACCATTTGGTATCCGTGACCTCGTTTCTTCAATTCTAATCCGTTTTAACCCAAACGAATTGCTAATCTTTGCTAATTACTTTAATCCCAGACCTTAACAACCTATTTCATCATTTCTTAATCATTTATAACACAATGTACCTTGTTAAAACCTTTGAAGAACCCGTCGAACCTAAAATAGACCCGGTTTACTTCTATGACCATTTTGACCCCTCTAAATTGCTACCAAGTCCAAATAACCAATGTGAACCTCTTCTAGAAACCTTAAAGCAGCTTACAAGCACCTCTCTTCAAAATATCTTCCATTTATATTGTTTAAAATTGCACATGATCTTCTTGTTTCTTCTAGTATAAGCCGCGGCATCACATGGGCATAACAACACATCAAAGCTAGTTTTCTAGCTTATACACCACATCTAATAGCTTCTACACATCATATACTAGCCCCTACATGTGTCAAGACCAGATCTTATAAGTTTCTTAAGCTCTTTGATCTCAAAATAGTATAAATAGGGTCCTTGTGTGTTCATTCCAATTCGCACCACCCCTCTTCTTACTATAACCCTTAAGGCAGCAATCCTTTGCTCCCATATGATCCTAGGATCATAAAAGACGTTCAAGAAGCGAAGCCTTGAAGAAAACGAAGCCCGAGAGTCGTTACTCTAGCCGTACGAAGCCGAAAGTCCCGATTCTGACCCATTTCCACCATTTTTGATCCTTGAAGCTCAAACCCAGGTTTTGAATGTTCTACTTCTGCTACTACACCCTTATAATGTTCATATGATCCTAAATATACTCTTGTTAAAGTTTCATAACCCAATTCATGCTCATTTTCTGTTTTGATCCAAAACCGTACACCCGAAACCCTAATTTCGCGTTTTTCTTAAAACTAAATGTTATAATGATTAAATATTGTTATAATCTATCCTAGCATGCTTAACTAATGTTAAAATAACTACTTTATTGATTAGTGAAGGAATTTGAACTTAAAACCCACGCGTTTACATTTTGAAACCTTAATTTGACCCGTTTTACTTACTAGCTTAACGAATCGTTATTTTAAACTTGTGTTGCGTTAAATCTTCATATTTTAGTTTATTATAACTTATAAATGTCTAATGAAATGTTAAAATAAGCTTGCATGGCAATTTGGACATGTTTTGTAATTATAATCCATGCAAGGGGTATATATCGTAACTTTCTGAAATTAATAACTAGAAGGGCTGAATATGTCATTTTATCAAAGTTATAACTATAGGGGTCTATTACGTTCTGACTGAGTTGTTGGGTTTACGATTTAAAGTTACCTATCTCCTCAAACGTTTACTGAATGACTTCTGAATTATGATGGCCCGAACGGTGATACAATAATTCCAAACTCTTCAATCAAACTCATAACTCTTAAACCAAAGTTCTAAAGTACAATCTTCCTAAGACTTGACATATTCTACTCAGGTTGTGTGACGTGGCTATTTACTATCATTTTACTATATCAACCTTCCCTGGTTAAGATTGTGATAAGGTCGTCAGCTTTCATTTCAGAATATTTAATACATCTACATATCAGGTGAAGTTCATAGCCTTGCTTTTTAATCTTTTACATGTTTTATAAACCCGCGAGGGGGATACATGCTATAAACTATATTCTATTATGATACGTGAAGTTCATAACCTCGCTTTTACTTATTTACATGTTTTATAAACCCGCGAGGGGGATACATGCTATAAACTATATTTTCAACTATACACTATTCTGTTATGTGAGATTCATAGCCTCGCATTTTCAATCTTTTGAATGTTTTATAAACCCGCGAGGGGGATACATGCTTGTTACAAACTCTTTTATATACTCATAACAATGTGATTACTTTTCAAAGACTTAATGTGTTCATAATCTCACAGGATTTATAAACCTGTAATATCTGCTGTAATGATTGGGTCCTGGAGCGGTCCCAGCTTGTACAGCTCTATCCAATGGGTAATGCAACTCCCCTTTTAAATCAGGTAAACACCTATCGACGAAAGAGATAGTCGAACTATTCGTTGCGGGTCACTAATACGAAGACTTAGGTCGCGATACATCCTAGTACTGCCTAAGTAAGTTGAATACTTACTTCAATTAGCCTCATCCGTTAATAATCATCGAAGATTACAGATATCAGTAACGAGACCCCGTCCTTGAACATTTGAAACCTTATACAGACATACTCACGCGACTACACTTTTCCCTTCGACGCTTTCACTGTTAAGAGATTTTCCTTATAACGCGTGTATATCAGTC
>BQNB010032701.1:0-52954 GCA_026074375.1 Tanacetum coccineum | reverse complement strand
TTTAAGGCCGTGACTTTCTTTGAGCTTTAATAAAATTATTCGTTTGTTGGTAAATTTGTGGGTAGTGGCAATTATTGCAAAACGAAAATGATATCTTCATATAACCTATATGTTGCACTAACGTAAGCCCGTATATATAGAGACCAAAAAAATAAACCCACACAAAATAGAAGAAATAAATAAATTAGTGTCCCGCAACAACGCGCGAAAAATTAACGCCCCGCAGCAACGCGCGGGTAATCTTGCTTGTTATTATAAGTGTCGTTGTTATTGTTATTATTATTATACCATGTATTGATTTAATTACGTATACACCAATTTATGAATATCAAAATAAAACTATTGGTTATTGATTTACCATAAAATACAAATTAATACACGTTACTTATGCAAAATATTACGTAGTATTTTGTAATCTACAATTTAAAATTCTTACACATCCTTATTATCAGTCAATAAAACATCATTTGAATGATGTTATAATGCAACAAATAATGATAACTTTTTATTGTTTACTTCTTTAAAGTTTAAGAATAACAGAAAAATTATAATGATACGCTCCGTGTTTATACGCAAGGTTTAAAGTTAAGTCACTTCTTCAAGCTCCGTCCCTTATTGAAAAAGAAAAGGCGTTAACAACATTTGTTCATGTAATCCATCACCTAACAGAACGCAATAACGAGTAAGTATTACCAAATTCTTGGTGTTGCAAATACATTAAAATTTCTTCGATTTTTCTCTTGTTAACCACATTTTTGGGATTTTTATAATAACTAAAAGAACTTTATATTTTTATTTTAATTTAATAAAGCAATGTTGCAACCACATATGTGGTCGCCATGTGATTTTTACAAAAATAAATGTCGTTTTACAGAAAACATTTTTATAAAAAACAAATTTAAATAATGAAAATGTTTTTTTAAGTAAAAGGTTGTGACCTCATATGTGGTCGTGAAGTGATTTTTATTAAAAAAATGTCTTTTACAGAAGAATAAGTGAGGTTTTCATTTGAAAACATAAAATGTTCATTTGTTTGACCAAAAAAAAACATTTATGGTCGCGACTTGGGTGGGACAGGTTTTCACTTGTTTGACCAAAAACTAAGTTGAAAATGTGGGCTCAGACCCTCACCTAGCGACCACTTTTGTGGTCTCCATAAAATCCGACGCTATATAGCTCAATTGGTCTAGTGTCACGTGTGTCGACTTCGGGATATCCAAAAGGGGAGTCGCCTTGGAATTAATTGGCTCGTAATATTGAGTCAGAAACTCAGGTATACCAAGAAAGACATGTTTTCTTATTTAATTGACAAGAATTCAATTTTCTTATTTAATTGACAAGAATTCAATGAATATTAATCTTTATTGTCTTACACTCGCAACATGTCTTTGGTTCGAACGTCCCTACATACACATCTTGGGTGGCAGGGAAAAACTTCGAATACAGTTAGAGGGAAATCCCGTTAGGTCGCATACACCTAAGTTAAATTAAATGTTCGTTCTCTTCGGATAACTTCAACAAAGAACATAATCCGTCTTCCTTATATTTGTATTAAGATATCCATAAAAAGTGATTTTCATTCTTCTGCCTTTTTTTAACATATAAAATGTAAACCCAATATATATGTTTAGAAATCACATTCCAAAATTAAATCGAGTCAATCATCTTTAATGTATGCACTATCTACTACCCCATAACTTAATAGTGTTTAGGTAGTACAACGAAAGTGTGTGTGATCATAGTACACATAATATTTCAACTTTAAGGAACTATAAATATAGATTCACTCATCTCTTGGAAACATATATATGAAACAACAAAGGTAGGTAAAATTGCATCTCTTTGAGCTCATAATCTACTTGATTTCTAATTAAGGTAACCCTCGTTCTAGTTCCAGATTTAGATTGGATATGTATTTCTTTAATATTGTATAACGTATGTATTTTGTTTCTGGTTTATACAGGTTCTATAAAGATGGTAAATTGTGTGTTGCTGATGGTGGCTTTTCAAAGTGTGAGTAATAACGGCATGGTTCTCTTTGTTTTTGTTGCCTACCGGTTTCTCTTCTCTACTGCATTGATCTTGGAGCTTTACAATTGATGGGTCAAGAATGATCATCAACATATTTGGGCCGTTGATCTATATCCACCCGATGAAGAATTCTTTCCGTCGTCTATAGTAAGCAATTAAACCCGTCTACTATAGGACGTCTGGCAATGAGTTTTCGCTGAATATAGTCAATGAGGGCATATTCTTCGCCTTTGAAGATGTATACTTCCTGATGATTCAAATGCAGCATCCATCCCTTTTTCAAACTTTGTACCTTTGAAGAAAGGAAATATCATTGTATTAGGACCTTCATGAATCTTATCATTTTTAGTCCCTAGTGCATAATTTATTTTTGCGCAAATACTTCCAGAAAAGATAAATGATTCATCACGATCACCATGACAACCAAAATCAGCGTTTATTTCATATGCAACAAAAGGGGTACCAACAAGGGAGTGAAAAACATTGGGTATTTAAAGAGGGCCATTGACCACTCGATCATTCGTTGTTTCAGGAGCATAATTCAATACAACATACTCATTCTGGAAGAACAAATAGGCTTCATTCGTTCTCGTTGAGCGGAATGCTGGGTCAATATAGCTTTCAATAGTAGTCACTCCCTCTATGTAATATTCAGTTATGTTTGCGTTATTTGTTGCTACTTCTCTTTTCTCTCGTTGTGGGAATTCTTCAATTGTCAGTCTCTTCATCGTGTTATTATTATTATCAGGGTAATAAGCTACTCGCCTCTGGATTCTGATTTTCCTTTGTGGGTGTGATTGAAGATTGAAGTTCTTATTTATGTACAAGATGTTATTGACTCTAGTATAACTCCTACAATCAGAGATTTAAACTGTTTTTACGTTGCACCTATTTCAAAATTTTGAACAGGGTCGTCCCGGGATTTGGGGTGCCTTGAACCGTAATTAGAAAAAAAGGCCCCCTTAAAGAAAAATATGCGAGTAAAAGACCATTGTCGATGAAAAAAATAAAGTTACATATATCCAAATATACTAATTGATGCTAAAAAGGTTATAAACATCAAAAAATGCTATTACAAAGACTATTTTGTTGTATAAATAGTGCAAATGTCATATAGTGGGAAGTCGTCTCATCTTAATTCGACTGTTTTCAAATTGGCTATTAGCACAATTCTTCACGGTATCCTAAATGGTGTACATAAGTTTATCAAAAAGAATGTGTGTAATATATTTTTGTTTCAATAAACTATCATCTGCGCGCATCTTTTATGATGTCTTATGTTCCAAAAACTAGTGTATGCGTGATTTGTTTAAGAATTGTTCATACAACTTATGAATTTTAGGTAACCAAATAAGAGTCAACTAGTAGTTTTACCTCTCTAATAGTCTAATAGCATATGCAACACTGTGAAAACTAAAGAATCGTTGTAAGCTCAGATTGTTTAAATTTAATCTAGGATTATAAACATCAAAGATAAACATTACACAGCGGAATAATAATAATAACAATGATGTTTTTCAAGGTTTTTCATTTTATTCAATGACAGCCCCAAATACTATTTGATCAGAATAGATCGGTCACTCTAACTAGTAACAGGGATTTATAATCCTTGAGGCTAAACTATAGACGTCTATACTATTTTACTCTACTATACAAACACACACGACACCTTTGTGTTTATACAACTCTCATATGATGTGCACACATAAAACTACACGTCTGAACCTCCTTTTATAACATAAGGAGTCCAAGACTTACAAAGGATAAGAACAAAGACTTTTACAGAGGATAAGAACAAATAATATCTTTTAAACGTTAAGCTTTATCTTCTGTTATCTTTATCTTCTTAAGAAGATCTTCTGAAATCTTCAAAATCTTTCATCTTTTAAAGAATTCTTCTTTTGCGTTTAAGTCCTTTTGTTTCATTCTTTTATTCACTTTGTCTCATCAAATCAAGAATCCCAATAATCTTCCCCTATTTGATGATGACAAAACAAACAAAGTCGTGTACGAACTTCATCATAAAGCCAAAGCTTCCCCTGAAGTTGAGATGTGATCATCTACCTGAATGAAAAAACTTCCCCTTTCCTTTGTAACCTGCCATGTCACCACACATAATAAGCTGCAAATCATATCTTTGTAATCTTCTTTCCCTTTTTGTCATAATCGAATACGGGTCTTCTGAAGATATGAAACTTGAATCATAATAGCTACAAATCATATACCATAACTACTAATCCAGCCTTCCAATACTCAAATTGCCCACCATTACGTACAATAAGAAAAATGAATCTGAGCAGTAAAAATTTAAACTAGCAGTGGTAATAAAGATCAGCAGTAGTAACGAAACACTTCATCTCAAGTGGTGCATGAATATAACTTGATGGATAAACATTTTGTCAATTAAGCTTCCCATGAAACCCATATGTTTACCATATCTTGAATCTTCAATTCTGTAGGCTCTATGTAATGATTACTGATGAAGAAAACTAAGTATAACGAACACCCAAAGTTGTGTCTTATGTCTGGTACTATCCACGTGACTCCAAACTTATAAATAAATTTGTGAAATATAAGTAGATCGCAATCTCTTGACAAAAATCCTCATCTTCTATGAGACACATACTAAGTGATAGCAAATGTGAGCATTGAGCACCATAAGAGAAATCACACACCTTTGCTAGATTTGTCAAGTCTTCGTCACAACATTGAAAACACAAATAAGTTACCTCCTGCTAAAAGGTATAATAAAACACAAACCCAAATAATTCCACTTCAACTTCAAATAGGTGATAAACAATCTTCTTCGTAACCAATTAATCCAAAAATACGAGCCTTTTAAACATTTAAGAACATTTAAAACCAAAAACTAAACAGTAAACACCAAAAACAAACTTGTGTTTCTATTTTGTTCGACATCCATCATGTGTGTGTCATTCGATATCTGTCAAAGCTGGCAGTACTAACTTCTTTGTTGTCTGATATCGATCAGCTCTAGCAATATAAACCATTCAAGCAGTATTAATTTCAAAAGAAGCCTCACAGTATTAACTACTATATGCTAGCAGTACAAACATCCATAGCCAGCAGTACTAATTCTTCCCCTTAAACCAAGCAGTATTAAAATCCAACTAGCAGTATAAACGTAATGCTAGCAGTACAAATACTCAACTGGCAGTATAAGCTTCAAAGTAGCAGTAATATCGTTGAACCCCAAGTAGTAGTAACCTCACTGCTTTTATTACCCTAGCAGTACTAATACACATGATCACCAGTAGTAGATAAATGGACAATACTTACTTGTGTTCGAACCCATAGCAGTATAAACCTTAGCAACATTAACATTGATGCTTGGCAGCACTAACAACCATTCGAACCCTTATATTCTTGGAACATCACGTAAACATGATAGTCCCACTCTTGCAAACCAATAGCAGTAGTAACAAGCCAAATACTAATCTCTAAGCTTCAATAATCAACTACTTGCTTTAATCGTGACAGTAGTAATACATAATAAACTGTTTAAGGATACCCTTTTTTTAAGTATCCAGACGACGCTTTTTAGCGACACTTTTTCTGTTACTAAACCGTCACTAATTCGTATTCTCCTTCCTCCCATTCTGTTGGTGACACTTTTTAGTGTCACTAAACTGACACTAATTCTTCATTCTCTTATACCCTGTTGCACCTCGTTTGATCAAATAATAGTAGTTGCTGGTTCTGATAAACGTGCATCCTTAGACGAATTATGCACTACACCAAGGAACGGCCAAACCCTAGACGAATTAGGGTTTTTACCAAGCCATATCACAACAATACATGCTGCCTTCCTGTTGTCACGAACAAATCAACCAACAAACGTTCCTTCTACAAAATTATAGTTTGTTAACAACCCTAATATTTACCAACATCGTCTTGTACTAAAGGAACCAAAAACACTTCAGACCATTGTATCTTCTTCTTTTTCCTTCAAAGGTTCGACTTCAAAAACCTTGTAGATCCTAGATCAAGAGCAACCTGGCTCTGATACCAATTGTGAAGATTAAATAAACGTTGAAAGCTCAGATTGTTTAGATCTATATCTAGGAAAAATAACAATAAACATGAAAGAATGCATAGCGGAAATAGCATAATGAACAAAGTTATTTCAACAAGGTTTTTCATTCATATTATTCACTATTCGCCCCAATTCTAGATGATCAATTCTAGAATGGTTACTCTAACTAGTAATAGGATCAGTGAAACATTGATCTTTAGGCTACAACACTCATTCTAGGCGTTTACAATGAACCACACGCCTAGAACACACACACCTTTAGTCGACTATATTTATAGTGCACACAAAACTACATGCCTGGAACCTCCTTTTATAACATAAGGAGTCCAAGACTTACAAAGGAAGATAAACATTAGACAAATAAATCTTTTAAATATTTAGGAATATCTTCTGTTATCTTTATCTGAATAAGGAGATCTCCTATAATCTTCAAAATCTTTCATCTTTTGAAGAATTACAGCTTTTGCATTTAAGTCCTTTTGTTTTATTCTTTTATTCATTTTGTCTCATCAAATCAAGAATCCCAACAATCTTCCCCTATTTGATGATGACAAAACAAACAAAGTCGTGTACGAACTTCATCATAAAGCCAAAGCTTCCCCTGAAGTTGAGATGTAATCATCTCCCTAAATGAAACAAAAACTTCTTAATTCAGACTTCCTTTGTAAACTGCTAACTACTTCCCCTTAACTTAAGATCTTCCCCTTAAGTTAAACTCTCCATGCAAAACTCTCCATGCCATGCCACCACAGGATCTATAAGTTGCTCTTCATATAATCATCTTCCCCTTTTTGTCTTCATCCAATAGGGGACTGTATGCAACTTTGATCTTCACAACCACACATCATATATCAAGACTTTTAATCCAAGCTTTCCACTGACTCAAATTACCCTCTATGAAGTTCAATACAAATAATGAACTCAAGCAGTAGAAAGTGTAAACTAGCAGTATTAACAATGACTAGCAGTAGTAATGACCTTCCCCTGAAACAGTGCATGGACATCTAGGATATGTTTTACATCTGCAGTCTTAACAAGGTTTGGAAGAGTACCAGTTAGTGCTGCCAAGCAAAGCTCTTTCAGAGCAGCAGCATCAACTGGTGCAGTCAAACAAGTTAATACTACTACCCATACAAATAGAGTAAATGTTTCAAAAACAAGAACAAATACTTTTCATAAGTCACATTCACCTATTAGAAGGCCTTTTCATAAATCAACAGCACCAAACACCAGTATTTCAAATGAAAAAATTAATACTGTCAGAGTAAAGGGTGTTAATACTGCTGGGCAAACAGCAGTTAGTGTTGTTAAGGGAAATAGGGTCACTGCGGTTAAGGCCTCAGCAGGTTGTGTTTGGAGACCTAAAATGACTGATTTAAACAATGTCTCCAAAGACAATAGTGGATCATGGATCTCAAAAAGAGTAAATTATATAGATCCACAAGGCAGACTCAAGTCAGTAGTGGCTTGGGTCCCCAAGAGACACTGACTCTCTTAATTTTGTGCAGGGTAATCCACAACAAGCTTTAAAGAACAAAGGAATATTTGACAGTGGATGCTCCAAGCACATGACTGGGAACAAAGACTTCCTTACTGACTATCAAGACATTGATGGAGGTTTTGTTGCCTTTGGTGGTGGTACTAGAGGAGGTAAAATAACAGGTAAAGGAAAGATAAGAACAGATAAGTTAGACTTTGAAGATGTGTTTTTTGTAAAGGAACTAAATTTTAATCTTTTCTCTGTCTCACAAATGTGTGACAAGAAAAACAATGTTCTTTTCACTGAAACTGAATGTCTTGTTTTGTCTCCTGATTTTAAGCTACTTGATAAAAACCAAGTACTGCTTAGAGTTCCCAAGCAAAGCAATATGTACAGCTTTGATTTAAGGAATGTTGTTCCTTCTGGAGATTTAACTTGTTTGTTTATAAATGCCACAATTGATGACTCTAAATTATGGCATAGGAGGATAGGTCATGTGAATTTTAAAACAATGAATAAACTTGTGAAGGGAAACCTTGTAAGAGGTCTTCCTTCAAAGATTTTTGTAAATGACCATACTTGTGTTGCTTGTCAGAAGGGAAAGCAACACAAAGCTTCCTGTAAGACCAAGCTTGTGAGCTCTATCAGCCAACCCTTACAGATTTTGCATATGGACTTATTTGGTCCAACAACTATTAGGAGTATCAACCATAAGACATGACTTTAGCAGGTTTAGCTGTATTTTCTTCTTAGCCTCAAAGGATGCGACAAGTGGGATTCTTAAGAGATTTATAATAGAAATAGAAAACCAATTAAACCATAAGGTTAAATTAATCAGGTGTGATAATGGTACAAAATTCAAAAATAGAGAAATTAACGAATTCTGTGGATTAAAAGGGATAAAAATAGAATTTAGTGTTGCCAGAACTCCACAACAAAATAGAGTTGTTGAGAGAAAGAACATGACTCTAATTGAGGCTACTAGAACTATGCTAACAGACTCACTTCTACCTACTGTATTTTGGGCTGAAGCAGTTAATACTGCTTGTTATGTTCTAAATAGGGTTTTAGTGACAAAGCCTCATAACAAGACACCCTATGAACTTATAATTGGCACACCTCCAAGCATAAGTTTCATGAGACCTTTTGGATGTCATGTTACTATCCTAAATACCCTAGACCCTTTAGGCAAATTTGATGGGAAGGCTGAGATAGGGTTTTTTAGTTGGTTACTCTGTAAATGGCAAAGCCTTCAGGGATATGTAATTCTCAAATCAGACAAGTTGAAGAGAATTCTTTTTTTTTTTTATGATGTAAACTTTCTTGAAAATAAACCATAATGTTGTAAGATAAGGACTTAATGGCTTTTTGATATTCGATTCCTTAACAATTCTATGAATTATCAACCAGTTACTG
This sequence comes from Tanacetum coccineum, assembly GCA_026074375.1. Lineage (NCBI taxonomy): Eukaryota > Viridiplantae > Streptophyta > Magnoliopsida > Asterales > Asteraceae > Tanacetum > Tanacetum coccineum. Next base: position 43,970 of record BQNB010032701.1, on the reverse strand, counting down.
TAGGGAATCAAACTAACAAAAATGCAGGTCCACAAGAAACTAATGGTAATACAGGTTTGAAGAAAAATGTTGATGCTGGACAATCTGAAGAAAAGAATGTGTCTACTCAACAATATATTGTGTTCCCATTATGGTCTTCTATCTCTTCAAGCAACAAGAGCTCAGATGAAACAGATGAAGATGATACAGCTGATGATGCTGCTGGTGAAAAGCCTGTACAAAAACCAGCAAGTGAGAATGAACAAGCCTTGAAGAATGTTCTTGATAAGATGATGGATCAAGAGAAGGAGGCTAAAGAGCAATCAGATGCTGTTAGAAAAGAGTTTGAAGCACAATGTAACAGGCAGAATCTTTCAGGGAAGACTACTAGAGCTAGCAGCACTAACAGTTTTAATACTGTTAGCACATCAGTTAATACTGCTGGTGCATCAAGAATTTTTGGTGATGCTGGATCATCATTTATTCCTCTTAGTAAATTCACTAATCTTCCACATGATCCACTCATACCTGATTTAGAGGATACTGCTAAAGTTTCAAATACTGGCATTTTTGGCAGTGCTTATGATGATGATGATTTAGACACTTACAATTCTCCTTATGCTGATCAAGTTGTGGGTGCAGAGGTTGATTTCAACAACATGGAACCTTCCATTGTTGTTAGTCCTATTCCCACAACTAGAGTACACTCTATTCATCCTAAAGATTAAATAATTGGGGATCCAAGGTTAGCAGTATCAATCTTGAACCAGCAGTAGTAAAGTAGTACTGGCAGTAGTAACTCATAATTCCCAACACATTGTTATGTTCTCCCATTTCCATTGGGGAATTTCTGGTTGAACTAACAGTCCAGATGGTTTTGATATTCAGCCTTAACTTTAGCACATGTCAAACACTTACTGACATATATGGCAATCTCTGCTTTCATGTTAGGCCATCAATACAACTTCTTCAAGTCCTGATATATCTTATCCGATCCAGGATGGATGAAATACTTTGACTTATGCGACTCATGCATAATCAAGGCCCTGAACTCTCCAAAACACGGAATCCAACTTCAGTTATTCAAACATAACGTTCCGTCGGCACGAGGTTCTAGTTTGTTAATCATACCATGAAGATCTTCATTTACGAAATTCTCCTCCTTCTTTGCCTCAGTTTGAGCATTCAGAATTTGCTTTAGAAGGTTTAATCCAATCGTCATCACTAAGGCCCAAACTCGCAGTGGCTTAATCTTTTCCTTTTGGCTCAAAGCATCGGCCACCACGTTCTCCTTTCCTAGATGGTAACAAATCTCACAATCGTAGTCACTTAGCAGATCTAAGCATTGTCGTTGTCTCATGTTCAACTCTTTTTGATCAATAATATGTTGTAAACTCTTGTGATCAGTGAACACAACGCACTTGGTGCCGTACAGATAGTGACTCCATATCTTCAGGGCAAACACTACTGCTCCTAGTTCCAAATAATGGGTGGTATAGTTCCTCTCGTTAACCTTTAGTTGGTGTGATGCGTAAGCTATGACTTTCTCCTTCTGCATCAATATTGCGCCCAACCCTTTGTGCGAAGCATCGTAGTATACCACAAAGTTCTCACTTCCTTCGGGTAAATCCAAAATCGGTGCACTACACAACTTCCGCTTCAGCGTCTAAAAAGCAGTTTCTTCCTTTTCTCCCCGGTCAAACTTCACACTCTTCTGAGTCAACTTCGTCATAGGTCTAGCGATCTCTGAGAAACCTTTGATAAATAGTCGGTAATAACCAGCCAAACCTAGGAATTAACGAATCTCGGTTGGAGTCTTGGGTGATGCCCAATCCTTGATTGACTCAATCTTAGCAGGATCAACGTGAACGCCTTCACTATCAATTACGTGACCGAGAAACTGTACTTTTGAAAACCAAAATTCGCACTTTGAAAACTTGGCGTACAATTCCTCCTTCTTAAGCAATCTCAATATTAGCTTAAGGTGTTCTTCATGTTCTTTTCTGCTCTTGGATTAGATCAAAATATCATCGATGAATACGATTATGAACTTATCTAGATAAGGTTTGCACACCCGATTCATCAAATCCATGAATACTGCTGGTGCATTAGTCAAACCAAATGGCATTACTTGGAACTCGTAGTGCCCATAGCGAGTCCTAAATTATGTCTTTGGAATGTCCTCCTCCCGAACTCTGAGTTGGTGATAACTGAATCTCAGGTCGATCTTGGAGTAGACTCTTGACCCTTGAAGTTCATCAAACAGATCATCGATTCTAGGAAGTGGGTATCAGTTCTTCACAGTAAGTTTGTTTAGTTCATGGTAGTTAATACATATCCTAAAAGATCCATCTTTCTTTTTGACAAATAAGACCGGAGCTCCCCAGGGTGAGGAACTGGGTCTTATGAATCCCTTGTCAGAAAGTTCTTACAACTGAGCGGATAACTCTTGCATTTTAGATGAGGCTAATCGATATGGGACTCGTGTTACGGGTGCAGTACCAGGGACTAAGTCGATTTGAAATTCAACTTATCGGGTGGGTGGTAGTATAGGAAACTCTTCTGGAAAGACTTCTAGAAAATTCCGCACGATCGGCACGTCCTCAAGTCGCTTCTCTTTCGACTTGTCCTCTTCCTTCTTGGACATAACTTACGCAAGATAAACTTGGCATCCATTCTCAATGTACTTCTGGGTCTTCGTACATGATATGATATTCAACTTCGACTTACTTCTACCGTCAATATCATCGCTTTGAATTATCAGCACTTTATTTCCATACGGAATGCGGACGACCTTCTCATCACAAACAATTACGGCGTGGTTCTTCGCCATCCAATCCATACCAATGATGACGTCGAAACTACCTAGTTCTACAGGCATTAGGTCGATGTCAAACGGATGACCTAGTAACCCTAAAGTACATCCCCTAAGGCTAATATTTGTTTCAGAAATTCTTCCATCAGCTAGTTCTACTGCATAACTAGTGTTTAAAGTAGATGGGGTAACATCAAGTAAAGCACTAAAGGTCGACGACACAAAACTCCTATCGGCACCCGAATCGAATAACATAGAAGCATAACAGTTATTGAGAAGAAACGTACCCGTGACGACGTTGGAATCAGGGTTAGCTCCTCCTCCACCAATGGCATATGCTCTTGGCGTAACTTCGTTGTTACTCGTCTTTTTTCCAATCTTGTTTCCAACTCTGTTCCTATGATTCTAGTTTCTAAACTTAGGACAATCTCTCTTCACATGTCTTGGTCTCCCACACTCATAATAAATAACACCTTGCTGATTCCCAAATGGGGCTCTTTGCTTGTTTGGAATAGCAGCTGCAGATCTGCAATCTCTCATCTGGTGACCAACTCTCTTACAGTTATTGCACTTCACAGTACATGGCCCTATATGGTGGTATATGCACTTGTTGCAGAGCGGGTGAGGTCCAGCATACCCTCTCCTCTTATTGTTCCCAGCCATGTAAGCTCTAGCCACATTCTGCCCAATAACATTTTGCCTCTTGAATGGCGGTTGTTGTCCATGGTTATCCCTTGGGTTACTTTCCATCATCCTCTTATTCTCAGTACTCCTTGCAGCATAACCCTGGAGCTTCTTGTCCATCAATTGGTTCGCAATGCTTATGGCATCTTAGAGTCTAGTCAGATTCGCAACAATCACATTCCCTTGTATGTTGTCTGGTAAACCTCTCCACTCTGTCCTATTCATCAAGGACCATTCTATTACATAACAAAATCAACTCTTGAAACCTTTGAGTGTAAGCAGTCAAGTCGTTTCCTTTCACAGTCATGTTCCATAATTCAGCCTCCATCTTCTAAATCTCGTTCCTTGGGTAATACACCTCAGTCATCAACTTCATAAGTCCAGCCCATTTCATGGCATGTGTAGCATCAACACTAATTGTTCTCTTATGGGAGTTCCACCAAGTCAAACCACTATCTTATAGTGTGCATGTAGCATATTTCACTTGGTACTTCGATGGACAATTACTGATATTGAACACGGTCTCCATTTTCTCGAACCAGCAGGTCAATCCGACAACACCTTCAGTTCCTGAGAAATTACGTGGCTTGCACTTCAAGAAGTCTTGGAACGTGCACTCTCGACCTACTGGCATGAAACTTCCATAGTTCATGCCATGATTCCCATTTCTGTTTCTATTTTCGTTCCTTCCTCCATTTCCATTTCCTCCATTTCCATTCCTATTTCCTCCATTTCCTCCATTTCCATTTCCTCCATTCCCTCCATTTCCATTTCCTTCATTCTCACCTTCTTGTTCATCCCCACTCTCATTCAGGGGTTCAAGGTTCATTGCGGCTTCACGTGCCTCCATCTCTTCAGCTACTCGGCGAGAAACCAAGTCTTCAATCTCCTCATGAGTCATCGATGCTCCAGATCGTGTGTTAGGCATCTTCCTACAACACAACAACATAACGCTCGATGAGATTTTTAGGTGATACGAGATCACTAATGTAGTTAGATAAAATTGACAGTTAATTCACATGGGGAATGCATGATCAAAATATATTCATGGTAACGCCAAGATGCATGATGCAAAAGTATAAGTAAATCAAATTACGACATCATAACATAGATAAATATCGATTTCATATCATCGAATATTAGTGATTACATCATATAGTTTTCAAAATACAGATTATGACACCAACTAACGTCTATTTTATAGCATCGTTTATCCCACGATATTAACCTATTTTGTATAGTTATTGCATAGAATTGTCACTTAATCGTTTATATTTAAGAATTGAAGTAATTATGGAGTAATTGGTGAAACATAGCAAAAGGCGCGCATTTTGGAGCTTAAATAAAGATATTTTGAAGATTACCATTCTGAAGACCAATACGCCATATCCATCAAGGAAGATATGACGTATCCGTGCCTGCACTCACCAAAGACCACAAAAGATTAAAGATCAATACACCATATCCAGAGGACTTAATACGCTGTATTCATGATATGGAATCAATATAATATTCTAGAAAATATCAAACGTGGTCCCTACTCCAAGAAATTCCTAATACGCCATATCCAACCCATTGGATACGCCGTATTGAACCGACTTCCAGACATTATAAATAGAAAACTCAAAAATGAGTTTTAAGTGTGCTAAATCATATTCTCGATACCTAAACCACAAAAGCTAATTTTTAGAGGAGAAAAAGAGCAGAAGAGATCGAGCAACGTATTCAATTCCATAGGAGACATCGTGTAATTCCATATACTGTAGTAATCATTTGGTTTTTGGTATCATTCGTTAACTCGGTTAGTTTACCTTGGCTAAATTATTACTCTTGTATTTATTATGACGATTGAAGGCTAATACCTTCGGGTATTAGCCATTATTATGAAGATCTGAATGTTTGGTATTTGTTTATATCGATTTCTTGATTTATCGTTGTATGCTTGTTTATGTTTATCAATTTATACTTGTTTACGCGCTTTTGTATGCGACCTATCATTCAACTGGATCTAGCTAAGTGGACCAAGCGGATCTAGAGTCCGGGATAGCTCTCCATATAGTAATTTATACACCTAGAATAATAGTTACACAAATATTGTCCTTCTAAGTCTGTGTCTAGGATACGCTTCAGGCTTAACTAGTTAATTAGATATTGCCAATGGTTTATTGATCGTGTTGACTAGCAGGTGACCTAGATAATTCAACAAATAACGTTCTGATTCCATTGGATAGTTGGACAAGTGGACTACTAGTGTATAGATTGCCATTAAGCGGTAAGTGGGTAAAGTCTCTATGAGCTAGGGTTTAACAAGATCACCATTGCTTTAATCCCTAAGATAGATTATAATCAGCAAATAAGGATGCTTTATGCGGATGCTTTAATTGTGACAGAATTAACGTGTCTAGGTCTTAGGATGATGTAACGCCTAAGTCTTAAGAATGATATGCCACCTCGAGAGAAGAAATCATTGTACTAAATAAACAAACCAACGTTCTAATCGGATTAATAATGGTTAATACAGTTTTCTTATATAAGGTTCGACCGCTCTTTTATCTTTTGTTAATTAGCTTGCGTGGGTAACAGTTTCTTGAATTGATTGTAGTCACCAACCAAACTGTGCCAGTCTCTCAGGCTGAAAACCCCCCTTTTCCATTAGAATTAGGATTTAGACTGACATAGGTTTAACATAGGATTAGAATAGAATTAACATAGATTAGATAACCAAGATATTAATTAAATTGATAGATTTAACCTCGCTCTCAGTGATCGACACCCTACTTACCACGAAACTACTACCGATCGGGTACACTGCCCGTTAAAGTGTTGTTTTTGGTTGAGTCGGCAAAATATAAATTTAAAACTTGAATCATATAAAAAACAACCCTACACTACAACACATCAAGTTTTTGGCGCCGTTGCCGGGGAGTGAAAATTAATCTTGATTTTTATTTTGATATTTTGGTTTTTAACATTAGATTAGATCTAACCCTTAGGATTAGTGTAATTTAGATTAGTGTATATTAATTCCTGGTTGTTTGTTTATTCTATACGGCGTATTCAGTTCACTGAATACGACGTATTGGTTATTTAATAAATTTTTCTAGCAAGATTATTTCAGGATGGACGATCCAAACCTTACTATGGAAGAATACATCAGGCTCGAGGAAGAAAAAGCTCATAAACGCGGGAAAGTGTTTAATTGGCAAACTGCTACATATGGAAAGATCAGGGTTGATGATGATCTTCACAACCTTAGCTCTGTGGAAGCTGAATTCCCAGCTATAGTCATTAACGATGCAGTTGCACCTCAGGATGAACTTAAGTGCAAATCTCAAGTAAGTACCCCTGTTAACGATGAAATCGACTTTAGAATGTCATTTGATGAATCCGATGATGAGGATTACACAATACTTTTCAACAAAAACTTGTTTTCTTATAAAATGATTTCTGTTAACGATTTGAAAACTGATTCGAAAAACGATTATTAAAAAGTCACCCTTCAATTCCATCACCTGAGCCCGTGATCAGTTGTTTTGATGATTTAGACTTCTTTACTGATTTTGAGAACAAATCTCCAGCGATTGTTTACAATTATGCTCAAACGTGTAAATTAGATTTATTAACTGAACCAATTTTAAACCCCCAACATATCGATGAATTTGATTTAAATGATAAAATATCATTGTCTGAATATGACGAGGAGAAACAAAATATTTTGTACTTTAATGATCTATTCCCCTTCAACATTATTCGTCTTGATAATTTAAAATCTAAAAAAGACAATAATGACAGTAAAATGGATATAATGCTGTATTTTGAGGATAACGAATATACACATGGGTCAACTATGGTTTTTGAAACAAGTCACAACAAAAACACTAAAAATTTCAAATCGGGAAATTTTGTCATAAACCTAAATTTAAGAATCATGATTTGGATACATTACGCAAACGGAATACTGTTCTTTCTCATTAAGAATTTGTGTGCACTGTTTGGCATTCCGTTCGACCCTAAGCGGTATTATAAGGATGGTGTTTGTGCAATACTGTTGCGGAGGCCAAGGTATGTTTTCTTTGCTTTACTTTTGGAAAGTTGGTCTCCAAGGTTGGATATAGCGTATTAACTTAATGATCCCTATACGGCGTATTCATTCATTTGATACGTTGTATCAATTCTCAGAACAAAATGTTTAAATTTCTATACTCTTGTGATGATCTCATGGTCTCGGTGTTATGAGCTTAGGGCAATAATACTTGTTACTATAATAATTGTACTGATTGCAATTAATCACACTTAGGCGTGTATAACAACGTAACCGACTGTTATGATGATTGTATTCAAAACTGTTTAACATGAACCTATGAATTTCACTCAAACCTTTGTTGTGGATCTTTTTAGCATGTTTATTCAGGTAATGTGGCATCACATGGCAGGAGTGCACAGACTTGAAGTGGCTAAACTGTTTTTATTCTAAACGTTATGTTTTCATGTAGATTTTGGGGACCTCATTTGTAAAAAGAACTCTGATGAAAATAAATGAATGATAACTTATTCTTTTAAAAACGTCTCTTTTGAGTCGTTTTCTGATGAATTATGACTGTTGTACTATGAAATAATACCCTAGATTAGCTTCCGCTGCTATATGTCAAAAATGGGGGTGTTATAGATTGGTATCAGAGCCACGGTTATAGAGACCAATTCATTTTAAGAAAAGTATTTATTATTAAAATGAATTGGTCTTTGTATACTTTATAGTTTTGTTAGTAATTATATTGTAATAAAGTCTATCTTGGTCAAAGTTAAGTAAAGTTGACCAAGGTTTGACTAAAGTTAGGAAAATAGAATAGGGTTAGTAATAAGTATAAATACCCATCTAGGAGGGGTATTTATACAAGTCTTTACATTTTGTAACTTCACTTCTCCCTCCCTTCTATTTTCCTTTTTAATGAAAACTTTAAAAATGATGAAAAACACTCTCTAGCTCCTCTCCTCTAATTCTATAACTTTCATATGATACTATAGTGCAAACATGACATATAACAAGTGGTATCTATCGCCGAGAGAGATCTAGTGTGTGTTTCGTAAATCAAATCGAGCTTAACCGTATCAATTTTTGATCAAAAAGCTTTCGTATCGAAGAATTTGTAGGTTTCGTTGAACGCTAAGTGTTAGATTTGTGATTTGATGTGTTTTTATCTTAAAATGCTAAAATATAACTTTTGTAATCATCAGATTGTAGGTTTAATATCTAGTTTACGAAAATACTTGTTTAGATTTGATTTTGATCAAAAAAATATGGATTTGATAGCTTTCGTAAGTCAGGAAATAGGTTTCGATAACTGTTTTTAGGCGGGAAATAGCTTTTGTATTTTAGTTTTTGAGCTTTCGTATCATAGTTGAGCTTTTCGGTAACTGCCATACGTAAGTGTTTCTTAGTTTTCGTAAACTAGCCTTAGCTTTGTAAAACTAATCATATAGCTTTCTTAAACATAGAACCTTTGTCAATTTGAAAAGATAACAATGTTATTATCACCTCTAAACTGCTTAAAAATCAGATTGGTAGGTTTCTTATTAGTTTCGTAGCTAAAACTATTAGAAAGTAAGAGGCTTCTTGAAATTTACAAAAGTAAGGGAAAACTTAAAGTTTACGAAATGTGGTTTCGTATATTGGAGCTTTCGGTAACGTTGGTTTCATAGACTGTGGAGCTTTCGTATATATGTGGTTTCGTAACTAGAGGTTTCGTATCAAGAGATTGGTTTTGGTTTCGTACTTCAGGCTTTCTTAACACAGGTTTTATATGAGAGGTTTCGTAACGCGGTTTCGTAACACAGTTTCATAACTGAAGGTTTTGTATTTCAGAGGTTTCATATTTCCAAGGTTTCATAGTAGAGGTTTTGTATTACAGTTTTGAAACAATTTCATACCATTGAGGTTTTGTAAGTCTTGGTTTCATAAACAGAGGTTTTGTAACACAGCTTTCCTGATTGAAGGTTTCATAATTCATTTTTCATATTGGAAGGTTTCGTATCTCAGTGGAAGAGGTTTCGTAACTTAGATTTTGAGGTTTCGTAACACTGTTTTAGAGGTTTCGTAACACAGTCGTTGGGTTTCGTAACACTGTTTCATAGGTTTCATATCTCATAATTTGGGTTTCGTAACACAGTTTAAGAGGGTTTCCGTATCTTCTTAATTCTGATAATTTGAGGTTTGTATATAAAGCTTCTTGTTACCTTAGACTTTTAAAACAAAATCCAAGGTTTAGTTTTTTCAAGGTTACATCATTCAAAGTGTTGTAATACAAAACAAAGTTGTAATTGCTCGTTGATTTCACGATTACAAGACTTTATCTCTAAAACGATCCAAGTTTGCATTGTAATCATTTGACACAACATGTCTGCTTCAAATCAACAAACTCTAGCTGACTCATGAGCTAATGAAAGACCTAATGCTTGAGAAAGGGAATTATATTCCATGGTAGAGTAGGTTCAGAAGGTTTCTGGATAATAAGCTCGAAGAGGGGGAGCGGATGTGGCGTTCAATTGAAAAAGGACCTTATGTGAGGCCAATGATTATTGATCCAGATGATACTAGGAAGCAGATAATTGAACCACTATCCAAAATGACTGAGATAAACAAGAAGCAATACATTGCTGATGTGAGAGTCATGATATTTCTCTCTTTAGCAATTCCTAATGATATCTACAATCAGTGGATGCATAAATGCGACAGGAAATGTGGGATATGAATTTTCAAAGGTTGATGTATGGTATCGGGATGTTACTAATCAAGTTAGATACTCACGGAATCCAGGTATGAGTTTGACATAATTTGTAGCTAAGGAGGAGAATACGCTTGATAGCTGTGTATGATAAGTATTGGACAACGCTTGTGCAAGATTATGGATCGTAATAATGTTCATTTTTTCCTTTGCAATCAACACCTAAGTTACTATAATTGCTTGCAACCCGTACGTGGAGCAATATATTTACCATGGTTCGTCGAATCCTAAACAGGAGATATAGTTTTCATTATGATCAGTTGTATGATTCCTCTAGTGAAATTCGAACCACATATTCAGGCATCTCAAAGCAATGTGTGGCTTCAGGAATCATGATCCCTTAGCATTATTGATCATTCAAAAGCTTCTTCATAGTCTCATGCAAGTCCTTATATTTTAAATTCACCAACATACCATACTTGGTCACACATCTTTAGTAATTGTTTGATTATGAAGAAGATTTATCAAGGAGTTAAGGGGGATTCTCAAAAAGACAAGCTTACAACCGCATGACAAGGATCGTTTATAGCTCAAAATTGATTTGATCTTATATATCTAGGTATTGTACAATAAAAATGATTGATAACACGCATGCGGAATAATAAGAAACACAGTCAAATAGTTTATCACAAGGTTTTCTTTATGAATGTTGCCCTATGACCCCATAACTATTAATTTAGGGTACACCAACTAAACTATGGGTGTACTATTCGTCTCTTATCAGTCGAATTGCTATCTAACTTTCTAGACTCTCATTGGTGATGAGCTCTATTTTCTATAGCTTATCTAAAACTCCAGACGCCTACATCTCTGTTATATATAGAGATGCATAGGGGTTTACAAGGAAAACCCTTCATTAGCTTACATAGGAAGCTAACTTAATATTTCACATTAAGTCCTTGTTGTTTCATCTTTCTTTAATTTTGCATATTTAGTTTTGTAATCATCAAATCTCAGATCCCAACAATCTTCCCCTATTTGATATTACAAAACAATCTTCATGTATGAAACAATCTTCAATGCTTCCCCTTGACTTAAGATCTTCTTGAACATGCCGCACTCCACACATAATAAGCTGCAAACCATATCTCTTGTAGTCTTCTTCCTTTTGTATCCTAATCTAATAGGGTCTTCTTTATGTAGATATGCAATCTTGTAAAACTTCCCCTCAAGTGGTGATGTTGAGGTAAACATTTAAATATAAAGCTTCCCTTAGAAACCAATATGTTTACCATCTTTGAATCTCGAACTCTGTAGGCTTTATGTAGTGATTTCTGATGATTGAAAACTAGTCATAACGAATTTGATGAAGACGTGAATCTCCCAAACTTGTGTATTTGTCTTTACACTATCCACGTGACGTCGATACTTTATAATAAATCTGTGAAATATAAGTAGACCGCAACCTCTTGACAAAAATCTCATCTTATATGGAGACACATATAAGTGATGAAAATGTGAGCATTGAGCACCCATATGAAAAATCACAACACTTTTGCTAGATTCTTGACAGTCTTCGTACACCATTGTAAGCACGAACCAAGTTATCTTTATAGTCATAGCCTGCAAAAACTATACTTTAAGATATGTTAAGACACACACCTGTGAAACCAACTACAACATCAAATAAGCAATAATCAATTGTCTTCGTTATCACCTCTTCAAATAATCTTCAAATCGAGCCATAAAATCAATAAGATTAAACTATTTGAAAAATAGTTCTATCGAAGATTCCAATCTATCCCGAAACAAAGTACTTGTTCCTTATATCGGTAAGCCTAGCTGTACAAACTGCTTTGTCGGGACGACTCTGGCAGTTACCTAAACTTCAAGTGTGCGCAGTACAAACATCCAACAAAACAGCAAAACTTTTCCGTCAGCAAGTGATACTAATTCAGTCACAATACTCTGTCTCCTTCCTCCCATAGCTGTTGTGACTCTTTGTCTGTCGCTGTTCCGTCGCTATTCCTGTCACTATACTCAACTGCAGTACTAATTACGAACCATGGCAGTATAAGTTTGTATATATAGCAGTATTAATTCTGCGAACAGTACTAGCACTAATAACGCAGCAGCATTATCATACCATTGACCAAACCAGGAGTACAAAGAAACTTTATATGGAGTAAATAAAATCCCTAAAAATCAGGAATTTATAAATCATACCAAATCTTGTTTCCATATATGCGTACCATATCACAACAGCTATATTTCTTTATATCACATCGAATAAATAGCACCTTATTGCTACTTTAACCACAAACCTGTTGCTTTAGAAATACGTCCAATACCCAGATTCAAAACAAAAATTGACACTGACTTCTTTGTACCTTTATAGCCTGCCGTAAACCAAAGAATTAGGGTTTTTGCTTCATAATAGATTCAATCCATTATTGACCATACCTGCTATGTATATCATATATTTGTCACGATCTAACAGTAGCACCAAAAAACTTCTGTAGATACCTTTCATCGATCAATCCATCACGTCTTAACTAAAACAAGTCAGTATATGTAGATAAGCCCTTAAAAATTTAGGTCTTCTTCACTTGAAGGACTCAACCCTGCTGATATAAGCGTGACCATTGATAATAAGTCACATCATACCATAACCTGATGCCTATGTTCAATTATGTTACACCAGAACCAATAGCTAAACTATGATACGAATACTAGTATCAACAACAAATCTGAAGATGATTCGGGTTTGTGAGAGTTTTGAGATCGTTAATCTAAACCTTAACAAGAACTGCTACATCCTGCTATTATTTATGATGATAATCATCATCTGTTCATATCAGAATCGAAAGGTTGTTGTTCTTCTTTCGTCAACGATCACCACAAGCAGATTTAAAGCAAACTTTCATAAACAAATCAAACCAGAAACATATTAGAAATAACCTGAGATTCAATCATTATTCGTTAGACCTGCTTCGAATTAGGGTTTTCAGAAACCTAATCACATCCTGACCATCAAGAAAACCTGCTGAAATACTGTATTAATCTTGCTGCAATCAGAAACCAATTGCGTCATGACCATTAACATACCACAAACACAAACGTCATCATAGAAACAAACATACAACAGTCTTGACACCTTCTGTTTTATTATATTAGGGTTCCATTCAAAACCATAGTTTCACCGATTTCGCCAAACACCAAAAAATAGAAAATGCATACGAATGAAAACCTTGAATAATCCTAGATATCAAGAGCAACCTGCTCTAATACCAATTGATAAGATCGTTTGTAGCTCAAGATTGATTAGATCTTATATATCTAGGATAAACAATAACAATGATTGATAACACGCAGCGGAATAATAAAGAACATAAGTCAAAAGTATCACAAGCGTTTTCTGTATTGAATGTTTCTTATAATTACCCCAATATAAATTTGTGGTAGGTTTATGAAAAAGACTCGGTCACACCCTGTGTATCATTAGTATAGCATAGCTCGTAGTTAGAAAGAATCACTTGTATATATACCCCTTCCCACCCATGGGAAGGGGTTGGTTGTTCTTTTCATGCTAACACATACTCTTGTACTTTATCTCTCTAGAAAAACATCTTTCTCTCTCTAAGATTAATTAGCCAACCCATCATCTTTGCTAGTGTTATGATATTCATGTACGTACTACAATTGGTATCAGAGCACATGGGATGATTAGCTAGATTGTGTGTGCGTTTCCTTGGTTAGTTTAGATCAAAAGTGTGGTTTTAGAAGGTTTATGGTTTTATTCTTGACACTCTTTGATTCTCATGTTTGTGATGTTAAAGTTAGTGTTTTTATAGTTGTTATAACTTTCTAGGACCAAGTTGTGCAAAAGAAACCAAGTGAAAACGTTCAAAAGGGTGATTTTTAAGGGTTTTTTAGGTGAAAAAGTTTGTTATTCGTCGTTGCGTTTTGACCGTCTGTGACATTCTTGTTGCGTTTTGTGCTAAAGTAAAAGCATAATTGCGTTTTGATCATTGCGTTTTGATTAATAGGTTGCGTTTTGATCTTTGTTTGACCTAGAGGTTGCGTTTTGGTTATTGCGTTTTGGTCGTTGCGTTTTGACTACAGGTTGCATTTTGAAGAATTTTGTTGCGTTTTGACTAGGGGATATTCTGCCCAATTTTTTAATTGGTTGCGTTTTGATCAAATCGCAACGTTACGTTTTGATAAAACCTTAAGAGTCTCCGTTGCGTTTTGACTTGAGACTCTTCGTTGCGTTTTGATAACTCTCATTGCGTTTTGAGAACACTTCATTGCGTTTTGACCCAAAACCTCACTGCTTTTTGACAAAAAACATCACAACCTAAAGTTAACATAATCAACCAAACCCAATCACAAAACACACAACTATCACCAATCATAATCAATCATCAAATATACAAACAACACTAATCAATCTCTAACCATCCTTATCATATCCCCCAAAATAACAACAATTCACAACAAAACATCTTTCCCACCATATCCTTAATTCACCCTCCTAATAATCACCTATCAAATCAACATACCCTTACACCCTCAAAACATACTTTTAACTTACCATTTATCTTTCCACAAACCCTACCCCATCATCCTTCCAAAACTCATTTCAACAACAAAACACACATAATAATAATAATCTCTCTCACCCCAATCCCATTAAACACCCAATACAAACATAATATTACCCCCTCAACTGATCCAAACTGCCTCGACACCATTACAATAGATTACACTTGTGTGTGTCCAAGTAGAACACTCGCCTCAACACCCTCCAATGTGTGTTGTGTGTGTGTACGATTGTTATATTAAGTTAGACAATCTCTACCCGAGATTATGTGTGTAGTACAAATTAGAGGGAGTTGTGTGCTACGCAATCACGCCACACCTTCATATAGAGAGAGAGATATATAGAGTATACCACTTCCTTCTCACCCCCCCCCCCTCCTCACCTCCGCCGAGCTTCTTTATTGGAAGATACTCACTAGATAGTAATAGAGATGAGAGAGTGTGTGTATGTACTATTGATATTTTAATTCAACTGAAGAGATACTAGATCTCGTCTTCGCTAGAGATTCTACAATCCCATGATGAGAGAGAGAATTGCTCTCGCTTCCATCGCTGTGTGTGTGTGGTGTGTGTGTGTAGTACTTATATCTCTCGTCGATTATAATTCGATTGTTGTGTCCCCCCTCGTTATCTGCTCAGATCATCTATAACCCCCTCCATTCTCTGCGCTCTCTACTCTATCGTGTCGCCAGCTACTAAACTCCTCATATATATATAGTTGTCTTATCACACTCTCTACACGCGCTCTCTCTCTCACACCCTCCCCAATTCAAATCCTTTTTATACCCCCTGATTTTCTACAATCTATTACATTTATTCATCTATATCTTTATGTCATATGTAGAGAGAGATATGTATCAACACTACCACTGCCACCCCAAAACCAACTACCATTATACTATTATATTCGTCACACACTGAATATATAGATATCCCCCACTCCGACCGCACACACACTCCCCTCACCCAACACTTACCCCCCGCCATCACGTCCCCGTCAATATATATATCCCATCATCATCGCTCTATATCAGACAAATCTATAGAGTGAGTAGATACTCCCCCCCCTATATACTCACTGTCATGTATCTCCTAACACTTCTCCCCCTCCCCCATCACCTCACCCCCCCAAAAAACCCATATCAACCACCTAGATATATATCTCTCTCTCGCTCCCTCTCTCTGTGCCTTGATCTTAAGTATTGATATTCTATCTCTATCACCACTCCTCTCTTCTCACTACCAGAGAGATACCTGCACATCTAATACCTCCACCACACTACACGTGTCACTCCACTCCACCACACCAGTGCCCCTCTCTCTCTGCTCGCTCGACACGCACTCACACACATACTCACACACATCTCACTCTGTAACTGCGTCCACCCACTCTCAATCATCACTAGAGACCTCATCTAGCGTTTCATAATGTTTTTCCCTGATTATCACTATCTTTTTACACGACTGATATATATATATAGACTACCATATAGAGACGATATTTTACATTTCTATTGATCATATAGAGATCTAGAAGTGTGTGATACACCTCTGTGCCCACACAGCCCTCCTCAATCTCCTTTCAATTAACCAAACACAAATATATCTACTGATAATGTTAAGGAACTCCCAATCTCAGCTCTCTCTCAGCTCTCGCGTGTTCTAGTGATATAGTGTCACTCCTCTACTCTGCCCCTATATATATACCAGATACATTGTGTCGGTATATAGAGCTGTCTCACTCTCACTCACACTAGATAAGATGTATGTATTGTGTTGTATCACACCCACCTCAAGCTCGCTATATAACCATTAGTTCCGATATTTATCACCTATCTGTGTGTGTGAGAGGCTCCCCTCTACAAAAAATATATATAGATATACCAACCACCTATATAATATATGAATTTTACACCCACCTACCAACCCCCCCCCACCAATGTGCACAACACTCACACAATATCACCAAATATGTCTGTGTATATACATCTATAGAGATAGAGATATAGATATAATATCTTTTTTCTCTATTGATTTTAACAGTTAATCGTAGACTTTTTGATGTAGTTTGAGTATTTTATATCTCTAGGGTGTTTTATGGTGCTTTATTGTGTGTGTGTGTGTTTATCATACTCTGCTGACTCACCCTCATCATATCTGTGTGTGTGTGTGTGTCTCTTTATATCACAAAGTAGATATACTTCAATCACATCTCACACGCGCTCTCTAATAATTTGTGTTCGCAGCGTATATGCACATCTCAGATGTAAGATGAATGTGGTGTAATTGAAATTTGTGTGTAACTAATTTATTTGAAATTTCACATGTGTGTGTGTGTATTATCTCACGCTATGTGTGTGTGTGTGTTCCCACTCTGCGCTATGTGTGTGTGTGTGTGTGTGTGTGATGCTCTCGCAGCGCTCTCTCGCTCGCGAGAGAGAGATTTGTATGTTAATAGTGTTCATGACGCCCAACTAGGATTCCCCCTCTTGCAGATTAAGAGATATGGGAGAGAGAGTGTGCAGCGCGCGCGCGCGCTCGCTTGCGCGCGCCTCTATGGAATGTGCATGTGTGTGTGTGTGTCGCTCTATCTCAGCTCTCGCTACGTCTCGAGAGTGCGGTCGGTAGCGATGAGGACTGGAGAACCATCCCTACCCCCCCTCCCCCGTACCCCTTCCGCACCCATCCTAATGGGCTGTGAGTGAGAGAGCTAGAGGAATTGTTGTTTCCTTTTATAGCCCCCCCCCTCTCCCCCCCCGCCCTCATGTTGGTTTTCTTTTATGGCTTTGATTTGTTTATGAAAGTTTGCTTTAAATCTGCTTGTGGTGATCTGATGACGAAAGAAGAACAGCAACATGTTCGATTCTGATATGAAAAGATGATGATTATCATCATAATTAATAGCAGGTTGTAGCAGTTCTTGTTAAGGTTTTTTAACGATCTCAAAACTCTCACAAAACCCTAATCATCTTCTGATTTGTTGTTGATACTTGGTATTCGATCATGGTTAGCTATTGGTTCTGGTAACAATAATTGAACAGAGGCAGCAGGTATTGGTATGTTGTGACTTATTATCATGGTCATGATTTTATCAGCAGGGTTTGTGTCTTCAATGAAGAAACCCTAAATTTTTAGGGCTTATCTTCATATATCTGCTGTTTTGAGTCAAGACGTGATGGCTTGATCGATGAAAGGTATGTACAGAAGTTTGTTGGTGCTACTGTTAGATCGTGATAAATATATGATATACATAGCAGGTATGGTCTTAATGGAGTTGTAATCTTTTATGAGCAAATAAACCCTAATTCTTTGGTTTACGGCAGGCTATTAAATAGGTCAAAGAAGTCAGTGTCAATTTTTGTTTGTATTCTTATTTTTTTTTCTTTTTTTTGGGTATTTGGACAGTATTTCTAAAAGCAACAGGTTTGTGGTTAAAGTAGCAGTAAGGTGCTATTTAATCATGTGAATATAAAGGATATTACAGGCTGTTGTGATATGGTACGCATATATGGGAACAAGATTTGGTATGATTTATAAATTCCTGATTTTTAGGGATTTTATTTACTCCATATAAAGTTTCTTTGTACTCCTGGTTTGGTCAATGGTATGATAATGCTGCTGCGTTTATTAGTGCTATTTGTTCGCGACTTAATACTGCTTATATAACTTAGTCCAACATATACAAAAATAAAAAAAAATGCCAGGTTCGTATTTAGTACTGTTGTTGAGTTAGTGACAGAATAGCGACGGAACAGCGACAGACAAAGTGTCACTAACAGCTATGGGAGGAAGGAGACAGAATTTGTGACAAAATTAGTAACAGCTTGCTGACGGAAAAAGTGTTGCTGTTTGGTTTGGATGTTTGTACTGCTGCACTTGAAGTTTAATACTGCCAGAGTCGTCCAACAAAGCAGTTTGTACTGCTAGGCTTGTCTGATATCGGACAGTACTTGGTTTTTGGATGGATTTGGATCTTCGACAGAACTATTTTTCAAATAGTTTATTCTTATTGATTTTATGGCTCGGTTTGGAGATTATTTGAAGATGTGATTACGAAGACAGTTGATTATTGCTTATTTGATGTTGTAGTTGGGTTTCACAGGTGCGTGTCTTATCATATCTTAAAGTATAGTTTTGCAGGCTATGACTTTAAAGATAACTTGTTCGTGCTTACAATGGTGTGACGAAGACTTGTCAAAATCTAGCAAAAGTGTGTGATTTTTCTTATGGTGCTCAATGCTCACATTTTCTATCACTTAGTATGTGTCTCATAGAAGATGAGATTTTTGTCAAGAGGTTGCGGTCTACTTATATTTCACAGATTTATTTATAAGTTCGACGTACGTGGATGTGCAAAAGACATAAGACACCAAGTTTGGAGAGTCACTTTTCACAAATTTAGTTATATACTCAGTTTTCCTTCATCAGTGATCACTACATAGAGCCTACAGAGTTCGAGATTCAAGAGATGGTAAACATATTGGTTTCAAGGGAAGCTTATTGATTAAATGTTTAACCATCTACATGCACCACTTGAGGGGAAGTGTTTACAAGTTGCATATCTACAAGAAGACCCCTATTAGATGATTACAAAAAGGGGAAGAAGACTACAAGAGATATGGTTTGCAGCTTATTATGTGTGGTGGCATGTTCAAGAAGATCTTAAGTCAAGGGGAAGCATTGAAGATTGTTTCATACATGAAGATTGTTTTGTAATATCAAATAGGGGAAGATTGTTGGGATCTGAGATTTGATGATTACAAAACTAAATATGCAAAATTGAAGAAAGATGAAACAACAAGGACTTAATGTGAAATATTAAGTTAGCTTTCTATGTAAGCTAGGTTTTCTTGTAAACCCTAGCATCTCTAGTATATAAAGAGATGTAGGCGTCTGGTTTTAGATATCCATAGAAAACTAGAGCTCTCCCAATGAGAGTCTAGATAGTTAGATAGCAAGTCGACTGATAAGAGTCGAATAGTACACCATAGTTAGTTGGTGTAGCCCTAAATTATAGTTGGGGTCAAAATACAGGGAAAAATTCAATAAGGATAACCTTGTGATAAACTTTGACTGTGTTCTTTATGTATTCCGCTGCGTGTTATCGGATCATTGTTATTGTTCATCCTAGATATATAAATCAAATCAATTTTGAGCTATAATCGCTCTTGTCATTTCGGTTGTAAGCTTGTCTTCTTGAGAATCCCCTTGTAACTCCCCTTGATAATCTTCTTCATAATCAACAATTAATGAAGGATGTGTGACATAGTATGGTTGTGGTGAATTTAAATATGAAGGACTTGCATGAGACTATGAAGAAGCATTTGAATGATCAATTAGTGCTAAGGGATCATGATTCCTGGCAGCTCTCTTTGCTTTGGATGCCTGGATATGTGGTTTAAATTGCAATAAGGAATCATACAACTGATCATATGAAACTATATCTCCTGTTTGGTTTTGACGAACCATGGTAACATATTTGCTCCACTCGGGTTGCAAGCAATTAAGTAACTTGGTGTTGATTGACAATGGAATAATATGAACATTATTACGATCCATAATATTCACAAGCGTTGTCAATCTTTCATACACTGGTTCTAGCGATTCTCTTCCTTTGCTACAAAGTTGTCGCAAACTCATCCTTGATTCGTGTGTATCTAACGGATTTGTAACATCGAACATACAGCAACACATTTGGATTCATTCCCACATTTCCTTAGCAATTTTATGCATCCACTGAATTGTAGATATCATTAGGAATTGCTTGAAGAAGATAATTCATGACTCTCACATCAGCAATGTATTGCTTCTTGTTTATCTCAGTCATTTTGGATAGTGGTTCAATTATCTGTTTCCTAGTATCATCAGGATCAATAATCATTGGCCTCACATAAGATCATTTTTTAAATTGAAAGCCACATCCGCTCCCCCTCTTCGAGCTTATTATCCAGAAACCTTCTGAACCTACTCTACCATGGAATATAATTCCCTTTCTCAAGCATTGAAGGTCTTTCATTAGCTCCTGAGTCAGCTAGAGTTTGTTGATCTGAAGCAGACATGTTGTGTCAAATGATTACAATGTGTGTGTTTGGATTTCATTTTTAGAGATAAAGTCTTGTAATCGTGAAATCAACGAGCAATTACAACTTTGTTTTGTATTACAACACTTTGAATGATGTAACCTTGAAAAAACTAAACCTTGATTTGTTTTAAAAGTCTAAGTAACAAGAAGCTTTTATACGAAACCTCAATTATCCAAAATTAGAAGATACGAAACCTCTTAAACTGTGTTATGAAACCCAAAGTATGAGATATGAAACCTATGAAACGGTGTTACGAAACCCAACGACTGTGTTACGAAACCTCTAAAACAGTGTTACGAATAACGCAAATCTAAGTTACGAATCCTCTTCCACTGAGATACCAATGAAAACCTTCCAATATGAAAAATGAATTACGAAACCTTCAATCAGGAAAGCTGTGTTACAAAACCTCTGTTTATGAAACCAAGACTTACAAAACCTCAATGGTATGAAATTGTTTCAAAACTGTAATACAAAACCTCTACTATGAAACCTTGGAAATATGAAACCTCTGAAATACAAAACCTTCAGTTATGAAACTGTGTTACGAAACCGCGTTACGAAACACTTCATAATAAAACCTGTGTTAAGAAAGCCCTCCAGCCATGAGTTTCGAAACAGAAACCTATCTCTTGATTCGGAAACCATCTAGTTACGAAACAACATATTTACGGATAGCTCAAACAAGTCTATGAAAACCAACAGTTACCGAAAGCTCCAATATACGAAACCACATTTCGTAAACTTTAAGTTTTCCCTTACTTTTGTAAATTTCAAGAAGCCTCTTACTTTCGTAAAGTTTTAGCTACGAAACTAATAAGAAACCTACCAATTTGATTTTTAAGCAGTTTAGAGTGATAATATCAATGTTATCTTTTCAAATTGACAAAGTTCTATGTTACGAAAGCTAATGATAGTTTTACGAAAGCTAAGCTAGTTTACGAAAGCTAAGAGACACTTACGTATGGCAGTTACCGAAAGCTCAACTATGATACGAAAGCTCAAAAAACTAAAATACAAAAGCTATTTCCCGCCTAAAAACAGTTATCGAAACCTATTTCCTGACTTACGAAAGCTATCAAATCCATATTTTTTTGATCAAAATCTAATCTAAACAAGTATTTTCGTAAACTAGATATTAAACCTACAATGTGATGATTACGAAAGTTATTTTTCAGCGTTTTAAGATAAAAACACATCAAATCACAAATCTAACACTTAGCGTTCTACGAAACCTACAAATTCTTCGATACGAAAGCTTTTTGATCAAAAATTGATACGGTTAAGCTCGATTCGATTTACGAAACACACATAGGAATCTCTCCGCGTAGATACCACTTGTTATTTGTATGTTTGCATATAGTATCATATGAAAGTTATAGAATTAGAGGAAAGGAGCTAGAGAGTGTTTTTCATCATTTTTAAAGTTTTCATTAAAAAGGAAAATAGAAGGGAGGGAGAAGTGAAGTTACAAATGTAAAGTATGGTATAATACCCCTCCTAGTATGGTGTATTTTATACTTAATACAACCTATTCTATTTTCCTAACTGTGTCGTATCTTGGTAAATCTTTACTTAACTTGACCAAGATAGACTTTATTACAAATAGAATTACTAACAAATATAAAGCTATACAAAGACCAATCATTTTAATAATAAATTACTTTTCTTTAAAATGAATTGGTCTCTTATAACCGTGGCTCTGATACCGCCAATCTAGAACACCCCCATTTTTGTCATATAGCAGCGGGAAGCTAATCTAGGGAATTCATCTTCTTCAGTACAACTCAGTCATAATCATAGAAACGACTCAAATGAGACGTTTTAAAAAGATAAGTTATCATTCATTATTTCATATAAGAGTTTTTACAAAATAGAGGTCCAAAATCTTACTGATAAACATATAATGCACTCATAGAGGAGTGGCGTACTGCACCTACACCTCTATCACCATCACCATCACCATCTCCACTATCACCCCTATCATCTCTACTACCCAGAATTCCATCCCCACCGTTACTACTACCATCACCTACTCACAGAGATATCATTCCCGAGGCTAACATGCCGCCTCAAAAGAGAGCTAGATTTGCTGCTTCATCTCAGAGGTTCGAGGTTGGAGAGAGTTCAGCAGCCGCTGCTGCTAGACATCCTGGGTCTACTTTGGCCCGAGGTACTGAGTCTGGATTCATGACCGCCTTATAGAAGGTCAAGGAGAGTGTGACTAATATTGCCACCAGGCATAAACATGATAGCGAGGAGTTTTACGTGTGTCACCAGGACACACAAGATGACATAGCCATACTACGGGCTCTTGTATCTACACTTAAGAGGGAGAGGCGATATCATTTCTCTATGGCTATTGCTGCAGATCAGGAGGCCACATATGCTCAACAGGCTTGGACTCACGCCATGGAGTGTATTCGTAGGTTGCAGGCTAAGATCAGAGTACTGCAGCAGTATAGGCGAGGACGGTGACAGATTGACCAGGAACATACAGCATGACAGAGCTAGGGAGGATGCTAGAGAGCCTTAGAGGCAGGATGAACCGTAAGACGCTGGCAGTAGTTGTTAGACTAGTTTCATTATTTAGCTATCTTGTATAGCCTACTAAGTTTTTTAGGTAACTCCCAGCTAGTAGGTTGTTAGGAACTTGTATTTCTCATTATGTAACTGAACCTATTATGTATGTTTTACGATGTTGTTATATATGACGTCAGTTTATTTATGTCATCGTTGATCTTATTTTCATATATTCTCTACGTGTCGTGATCTCATTTTATATATCGTACTTATTGCGTATCGTGATTACGTTTTGGATGAAATCTCATGTGTTATTTTCTTGTGTGAAGTTAGAAAATGGCACCGAAGAAAAGCAATATGAGCGCGGCCGCCATTGAAGAACTAATAAACCAACGCGTGGCTGATGCGTTGGCAAAGCATGAAGCAAATCAAAATAGTAGAAATGGTAATGGAAATGATAATGGAAATGGAAGCCACAACTCTAGAAGCGATGGTGGAAGGACGCCACACACTGCTCATGTGTGCACGTACAAGGAGTTATTGAACTGAGGGAACTGAAGGGGCGGTAGGTTTAGGACCGTTGGACACGATGCTGACTATGGAATGCCATGGAAGACATTGATGAAAATGATGACTGAGAACTATTATCCGAGGAGTGAAATAAAGAAGCTGGAGACCAAATTGTGGAACCTGACTGTAAAAGGCATTGATGTTAAGAGCTATACTTAACACTTTCCAGAATTGATTCTGATGTGCTCAAGAATGGTTCCGGATGAATCAGACAAGGTGGAGAAGTATAATGGTGGACTTCCTGATAGTATTCAAGGGAGTGTGATGGCATCTAAGCCAAGAAAGCTTTAGGAAGCGATTGAGTTGGCAAGGAGTTTGATGGCCCAGAAGGTTCTTACTTATGCTACTAGGCAAGCTGATAACAAAAGGAGAATGTATAACAACTCAAGAAACAACCATGATCAACAACCGCCTTACAAGAGGCAAAATGTGGTACGAGATTATGTTGTGATGTGTCATTGTGTGATGTATATTTTATTGTTTCAAGTTTTAAATTTATATTTTGCCGACTCAACCAAAAACAACACTTTAACGGGCAGTGTACCCGATCGGTAGTAGTTTCGTGGTAAGTAGGGTGTCGATCACTAAGAGCGAGGTTAAATCTATCAATTTAATTAATATCTTGGTTATCTAATCTAAGTTAATTCTATTCTAATCTAAACCTATGTTAAACCTATGTCAGTCTAAATCCTAATTCTAATGGGAAAAGGGGGTTTTCAGCCTAAGAGACTGACATAGTTTGGTTGGTGACTACAATCAATTCAAGACACTGTTACCCACACAAGCTAATAGACAAAGATAAAGATGCGGTCGAATCCTTTATTAAGAAAACGATTTAACCATTATTAATCCGATTAGAACGTTGGTTTGTTTATTAAGTGCAATGATTTCTTCTCTCGAGGTGGCATATCATTCTTAAGACTTAGGCGTTACATCATCCTAAGACCTAGACACATTAATTCTGTCACAATTAAAGCATCCGCATAAAGCATCCTTATTTGCTGATTATAATCTATCTTAGGGATTAAAGCAATGGTGATCTTGTTACACTAGCCTCAAGAACTTTACCCACTTACCGCTTAATGGTAATTTATACACTAGTAGTCCACTTGTCCAACTATCCAATGGAATCAGAACGTTATTTGTTGAATTATCTAGGTCACCTGCTAGTCAACACGATCAATAAACCATCGACAATATCCAATTAACTAGTTAAGCCCGAAGCGTATCCTAGACACAGACTTAGAAGGACAATATTTGTGTAACTATTATTCTAGATGTATAAATTACTATATGGAGAGCTATCCCGGACTCTAGATCCGCTTGGTTATTTTGCTAGATTTTCCAGTTTGATGATACTGCTCCATTGTCTGATCTTAGCCTTGAGACGGTGAAACTTATTGTGGCATTTGAGATTCACATCGAGCATGTTCCATTCTGATTTTACAAAGTCATCAAAACCATCTCTCGAAAGCCATGAGTTATCAAAATCTATTTTCTCAACTTGGAGAATAATTAGGTTGTGATCCGACCATAATCTATACAAAGCAGTGATACGGATGTCAGGGAGCATATTGGTTACATCCTCAAAGAGGAGAAAACGGTCTAGTTTGCTGAGCTTAGTACCCGCTTTATTCATCCAAGTAAAGGAACGCCCCCCAATGGGGAGGTCAATCAAACCTGTGGACTCAATAAAAGCATTGAAATGGTTAGCTTCAATACTATTAAAGGAAGAACCATACCTTTCTTGTTCGTTTCTGACTACATTCATATCTCCGAAGAAGATGTATGAGCCATTGTTGTGATGCATGAAGTCTTTGAGCCTATTCAATAAATAATATTTAGCAATTTGATCTTGAAGGGCATAGATGTTCACTATATAGCAAGAACCCACGGAATTTTCCATTTTTCTTTGACAATAATGAAGGAGTCATCGCACCATATAGAATCCTTTGTGAATAAGTAAGGATCCCAAACCCAGAGAATACCTCCAGAGCGACCACGAGACATACTACAAGCATAGTGAAAAGCAAAATTACCCCACATGGTTTTGAGTCTAAAAATCTTGAGGCGAATCATTTTTGATTCTTGGACCCCAAGGAAGTGGACTTTATGTTTATGACAAAGATCTTTGATCCATAGAAGTTTCCTTCTTTTCCTCGTACCGCAACTATTTATTGACAAGATATTCATTTATCAACCAAGTGAATCCCGATTCCATTGATCATTTTGTTTAAAGTTTTTTTGCAACCTTTAACGTCATACCCAAGAGCAGTGCCCACTTTAATGATTTGATTGAGTTCATTTATAAGTGAAACTCCTTTTATGTCGCTTTTCCTGTGACTTGCAGATGATGTAGAGAATTTGCTATTTGATGACGAACTCTTATTCATGAACTCAAATCCAGGTGGTCGGCTTAAATCTGAATTTGTAGTCTTGATGTCTTCTTTAAACTCTTTGTTAGGGGAAGCAATTGATTCATCTCTTTCACCATCTTTATTTTCCCCTTCCAAATCCGGCTTAACATCTGGATCCTGGTCGTCAATTTTGTTTAGATTGGATTAGATTATTTCAATGTCATCGACTTGTTGATCATCAATGGATTTGATTACATGATCCACATCCTTATACTCATGATTGAATGATAAATCAGTGTAATCATATTTTAATTTTGTACTCCATGAACCAATTTCTTGAACAGATGCCTCAAATATCTTATTATTTATATCTACTGGAATAATTTCCGATATGAGTTGATGAGATTTGGTAGATATGCAAATTCTACCCAAGCTCAATGCGGTGGATTCTTCCTTCTCAAAGAACAAGAATTTCCTAAAGCTACTTGCTATCTTTTTGTATGCATTAGATCCCCAAGCACATAGAGGCAATCCACTCACTTCTATCCAAAGAATGCGTTCGTCTACTTTGAAGTTAGACGTAGGAGCCCTTTTAAATGAGTACAATCTTTTAAGGCTTTCATTCTCTTGGAATTTAGAACAAGCCGAAGTAGTGGGGAATTGTATCCAAATCCAATAACCACCAACATGGTGTATGTTAAGGTCTAAGAAACCTTCATTCCTACAAATGACATAGATGTTTTCCATGGATTCAATTTCTTTCATTTTCACGAGGAGTATAGAATCCGTGTTTACCACGTTGATGGTGTCTTGGTCCGTTAGAGAGATGATGCGCTTTTATATGTGTTGTGTTTGGTTGGAGGTATTTTTAGGCATGAATTTTAGTATCGAAGAGTAAGAAGGTTTTGGTTGGGAAGGTGCATGATTTTTGGTGGTGTGGCTTAGAACAGGGTATTAGTTGTCGATACTAGTAATAGGTTTTGAGGGCTTTGGTGGTTGTTTCGTATGATTTGATTGTTGGTTGGTGGCAATTGTAATGAAGAGATGATAACTACCGATCCAAATATTAGACAAAGTTTTGACAAACACGTTAGCATCTTTTATACCAAGAAATTTTATGAATCCGAATCTATTACCTCCTTTGGATAGTTTGTTTGCGATGAAAGCATCCACAAGTTTTCCATGGGGCGCACACATGATCCAAAGCCCTTTAGACATTAACGCCGGAGGCATATTTGTCACATAAAATGATGTAGCAACATTCTCTAAGGCTTTTTGAAAAGGATTGCCTATCAATTTTGAATTCTTGTTTCGGGTAACCCATGTCCATCCGTTGTGATTCGTATTCGTGAATTGTTTTACCATGATGAAGAAAAAATAATTAGGGATTTATTGATAAGAGTTTTAAGAGAGAGATTGGAAGAGGGGAAACGAAGGGATTAGGGTTCAAGGTATCCTTACAATATCTAACAAGGGTTATTGTGTGTGGGTTATGTAACAAGTAATTTCACAAAAGTATGCTTGAAAAAATTTTAAATTTAAGCTTTTTATTGTGAAAAATAGGACAAGTGATCATTCTAATTCCATCCCCCCACTTGAATTATACAACGTCCTCGTTGTATATATAAAACATTAAATACGGGAATTTAAAAAGAATTAGAATGAGAAACTCCCCTGATTTTTGCTCGGTAGATTCTCCAATTTGCGTTTATGAGCAAGATTTTGTGTTGAACAGCCGTCTTGAGGTTTCAAGACTCCAACACTTCAAGATTTCCAGATTCGTAAATTCTCCACCAATATTCGTCGATATTTCCTTCACGAGGTCCTGCGTAAAATATAGGAAAAACAGGTGCATTCCTATCTTGGTACCTACGGTTAATTTAAACTAAACTAAAACAAACTAAATACGGGTCAGTCTGTGGATACGGCGTATCAAGTTAATGAATACGGCGTATTCGCAGAACTGACAATAATGTTTTTAAAGTGCATAAAAAGTAAAGACTGATAACGTCCAGACATTCAATACGCCGTATGGGGTGGAACGGATACGCCGTATTGAAGTCTGGGAAGACAGACTCGATAACAAAATTAAATAACATTCCGGGTTATCTCCCAGAAAGCACTTTTGTTTACAGCGAAGTCTTTAAGTTAGACTTTTCTTCATCTTCCTTTTACGTTGCTTCATCATCATTCTCACATTTGTTGTTAATATTCTGCTTGGTTCCGTTATATGAACTACGTTGCTGAACTTACTGCCAGGCTTTGTTCTATCATGCACAAACAAACCAAAAAGTCATATCATGACATATATGTACAAAATGCTAAAACATGTTTTAGTGTTAAATACATCAAGATATGAATAATAATAACAAATGTACAGATAGATAAAAGGTAAGGATATGAGGGATCATGGGTCTGGCTGCTATGGGTCCTGCTGTGCTGCTGAGGTGCTGGCCTCGCCAGTCCTCTGTCTGACGCGCCTCTGGTATGATACATGGGTCTGAGCATATAGCGTATAGGCAACTTCTGCCCTGTCCATCATCCGTCCTAAGCGAGTGGTAACCCATGTACTGAACCTAGAAAAATCACGAGCCATCGCGTTAATCACCTCTCACTGCTCTGTCAATCCCCAGCGTATCTCATGCACGTCCTCCTCTAATCTGGCCATCCTCTAAGGCATGGTCCTGGCGTGAGCTGGTGGTGGTGGAGGTGGCTGCTGAGGTGCCTGCTCTGGTGCCGGATCAGCCTGGCCACCCTCATTAACAATCGGGGCATCCTCACCATTATCAGGGGCACCAGCCGCAGCATCGGGCTGCCTCTCTGGTCCCATGGCCACCTAGGCCTAAGTATCATCAAACTACATACAAATCTGCAGTCTCACTAACTCTGTCATATCAATAATAGGAAGCTCGGGGGAAATAACCGTCAATCCTCCCAGTATCTCAGCAGTCAGAAGTCCAAAATGCTCGGCTAGTCTAGCAACAAACTGCCCACCATAAATATGCGCCCCGCTCTTCCTCCGAGCAGCAAACAACCTCAAATACCTAGCCAATAAATAAGGAACGTTGACCGACCCAACGTCCATCCCTCTCAGATAAAATAAATCCATCACGGTCACCTTCTCAGGTGCCTGACTCCTCCCAACAATACTACAAGCTATCAACCTATGGCACAACCTAAGAATCGGATCTCTGATCAAAGTTTATGATGAGGCTGTGCCAAGGAAATCTCTAGCAGATGAGATCCCCATCCAATAATCCTATAGATCCCCCTTATCGGGGATCTGTCTGGCGCTCTCGGCCCAATAAACACTAAACCCAGCCATTTGCATCTCCTCCTCCGTGTGTAATCCCAAGGCTAGGATGAATTGCCTCCAGTTCATATGCCTCCTAGCTCCACCCAACTAAAACTGTAGAGTCCCAAGGGTGTCCAAATCAAGAATAGCCTGACCAAACCTAAACGTACTAAAGAACTCCAAAATAAGCTCGTGAACCAACGGTCCCCTAATGTCAAGCATCCTCCTCCAAGACCTACTAGTGAACACACTAACACCGGCCTCATCACGGTGCTCCATCAGCATCCTACCACTCACTCCCTTGGCCATCAAATCTGGAAATCCCCTAAAATCAAATACCGGTACCCTGTTTACCTCTTTCATATGAATCCTGGCTAATCTCCCCTTGAAATCGGCAATATCAGTATCGGGGAACTCCAAACCCTCATATCTAAGAAACCTAAGTATCTGCTCATGTGGTGGAAGAGCCATATCTGCAAAATCAATCAAGGAAAGCATAAGAGTATAGAAATTTAAACATTCTGTTTCAGAGAGTGCATACGGCGTATCAAGTAAATGAATACGTCGTATAGGGATCAATAAGTCAATACGTCGTATTGTTTTTAGTCAATATGGCATATGGGTCTGTGATTTCAAGATCCCTTTTTTACTCAATACGCCGTATTCATTTTACTGAATACACCATATTGGTGTTTTAAAAATTGGGTAAAAATTGATCAATACGTCGTATCCATGCTGGTGGATACGCCGTATTGATCTGCAATTATAAAAACGAACAGGGTTTCCCCTGTTTTACCCATTTTATCCCGTTTCAAAACCTTCAAAACTCCTAGTCTAATTTAGGGTGGGTAAAGGAGTCCTAAAAAGTTCTCATTACGGCAAAGCACAAACACCACAAAACCCTAATCCTAATTTTATTAGAAATTGAAATAGTAAATCGAAAAGAAAAGGAGAAGGATTGTTACCGTATGATTAAGATAAATAGAATGCAAGTATGAATCAATATCAAGTGATTATCTCCAAGAACAAAGTGGTAAAGAGTGTGTGTGTGTGTGTGGTGAAAATGAGTGGTAAAAACTGATTCGGCGTATTGATTGGGTTTTTATACCCAAATTCGATATGTCATATTGAGATGGTTAAATACGCCGTATAGGCGAATTTTGTTGACTTTAGTCAACGCGTGTAAAAAGGAGTGGATATGCCGTATAGGTTTTATCCTAATACGCCGTATTCAACCTCGGAGACCAACTTTCCTAAAGTAAAGCAAAGAAAACGTACCTTGGCCTCCGCAACATTTTTGAACAAACATCATCCTTATAATACCATTTAGGGTCGAGCGGAACGCCAAACGGTGCACACAAATTCTTAATGAGAAAGAACAACATTCCGTTTGCGTAATGTATCCAAATTACGATTCTTAAATTTAGATTTGTGACAAAATTTCCCGGTCTGAAATTTTTAGTGTTTTTATCGTGACTTGTTTCAAAAATCGTAGTTGACCCATGTGTATATTCATTATCCTCAAAAGATAGTATTATATCGATTTTACTGTCATCATTGTCTTTTTTAGATTTTAAATTATCGGGACGAATAATGTTGAAGGGGAATAGATCATTAAAGTACAAAATATTTTGTTCCTCATCGTCATATTTAGACAATGATGTTTTATCATTTAAATCAAATTCATCGATATGTTGGGGGTTTAAAATTGGTTCAGTTAATAAATCCGATTTACACGTTTGAGCATCATTGTAAACAATCGCTGGAAATTCGTTCTCCAAATTAGAAGTCTAAATCATCAAAAAAAACTGATCGCAGGCTTAGGTGATGGAATTAAAGGCATGACTTTTTCATAATCGTTTTCCAAATCCGTTTTCAAATCGTTGACATAAATCATTTTATAAGAAAATGAGTTTTTGTTGAAAAATATTGTGTAATCCTCATCATCGAATTCGTCAAATGATATTCTAAAGTCAATTTCATTGTTAACAGGGGTACTTACTTGAGATTTGCGTTGAAGTTCATCCTGAGGTACAACTGCATCTTTAATGACTTAGCTGGGAATTCAGCTTCTACAATGCTAAGGTTGTAAAGATCATCATCAACCCTGATCTTTCCATATGTAGCAGTTTACCAATTAAACACTTTCCCGCGTTTATGAGCTTTTTCTTTCTCGAGCCTGATGTATTCTTCCTTAGTAAGGTTTGGATCATCCATCCTGAAATAATCTTACTAGAAAAATTTATTAAATAACCAATACGTCGTATTTAGTGAATTGATTACGTCGTATAGAATAAACAAACAAGCAGGAATTTAAACTACTCTAAATTACACTAATCCTAAAGGTTAGATCTAATCTAATGTTAAAAACCAAAATATCAAAATAAAAATCAAGATTAATTTTCACTCCCCGACAACAGCACCAAAAACTTGATGTGTCGTTGTGTGGTGTATATTTTATTGATTCAAGTTTTAAATTTATATTTTGCCGACTCAACCAAAAAAACACTTTAACGGGCAGTGTACCCGATCGGTAGTAGTTTCGTGGTTAGTAGGGTGTCGATCACTGAGAGCGAGGTTAAATCTATCAATTTAATTAATATCCTGGTTATCTAATCTATGTTAATTCTATTCTAATCCTATGTGTTTAAAACAAATAAACTTAGATCATGTGGTCTTGGAGAATCAAACCAAGTAAAGATAGTCATGATTCTAGAGAGAGATAGTAGAGGGGGAGAGATGGAAGGAGAGAATATATAAAACACACTTTGATGTGTGTGTTAAATGAATTCTTCCAACACCCTCTCTATGTGTGGAGAGGGTTTATATATGTCTTACAAAACGCCCCTAAAATGGGCTATGGTATGGGCTTACAGTGGGTAAAGACCCAGCCCAATACCATAAATCATATGATTACTAACAAAACTACGAGCTACGCTAAACATGAAAATGCACGGGGTGACCGAGTCTTTTTCTTAATCCTAACAATCTCCCCCTAAGGGAGGTCACCCCGGAAATTACAATTTAAATCCTAGCATTCTATGAGTTGATCTTAGACTCTGGCTCGTAGTCTTTGATTCTTCAAGTACTATGTTTGTACGGCAAGTAGTGATCTTTGAGCATAGTTCCTTTGACTTGTGTGATCTTTGAGCTTTCTTTGAGATCATCAACCACAGTAAATCTCTTAATTATCCTTGTTGTGAAGTATTGCCTCCATGTGATGTTGTGACCTTCGGACCGGCATGCTCACACCTTTTTAGATCATGATAGCAAGCATCAAAGTTGCGGAAGCTGTGTTGTAGGACTTTTAGCTATCATGACGGCTTAGATTAGGAATATGAAGTGTGAGCATGAGGTTGTGAGTTGACATATCTCTGGCCAGCAACTGCAACTGTCAGGATTCCTGCAAATATATGTTAGTAATAAACAAACGAAAGTGACTTTGTTCACTTTTGTTCAATAAGGTTGCAAGAACCACGGTTCCTCGTTGATCAGTATAAATACTGCTTGTGATTAGGTAGAATTCCAAAGAATCTCCTTGACAGGGTTTCGCAGCTGTACTAGCCGTTCTCAATACCGGAATGTCTCAAAGCAGACAACACGGAATGAGTAAACTAGTGAGTTACTATCTCACTAATTGAAGAGAAAAATGGATTTGAAAATCAATCGTTGTGTCACTCATGAAATGGTTTTTGTGACACATCGAGAGTTTTTAATCATAAAACATAGTTTTCCATCTAATGTCAATTCACTTCCTGGAACAAGTTTGATTCATAAAGAACCGCACCATTGTTGCTTTCCAGTTGTCACAAGTTTAATCCATGATGGACTTCACATGTCACCTACCGTAGAGCTTGTTTGATGTTGCCTCTAGCAGGATTTCTGATTGTAGGGTTTTACACTATGTATATAATATATAATAAAATATAAAATATATATAATCTAAAAATCAACAAGATCAATAAAACCGAGAAGTAGTATAGAGTGTTCCCGGGTCGTTTATCCCCAACGAGGCTGGAATGGAAAATCGATACAGTCGAAGATTTGAGTTTGAAGGAAGGAATTGATTTGAGAGATTGAAAAAGTCAAATTAAACAATAACAAACTAAAACGTTTAAGAAAAACCTAGAAATTATGAAATTAAACTAGAAAACGAGAGCACGAATCCCGAACAAAGGGGGAAAAACCTAAAATCTTTAAAAATAACCCTACGAAGAAATTTTCACTTCTAAACTACTCTACGGGACAAATAACGAAGAATGAAAAAGACTAGACCGAAAACGGAGTTCGTTTGACCCAAAAACGAGTCAACACAAAAACCGTACCCGGAACCCGTTCTTTAAAAGATGAAAAGTTGTAAAAATGACTTTACGAAAAGTTTTAAAATTTTCCTACAAACTATATGACAAAATAAAATTTTCTAAAAAGAAAAATATTTATTTTGATAATTTTTGTATTTTTTATGAATTTTTTAAAAGTTATAAACTAAAATTTATTATAAAAATAGTATATCGATTATAAGCCCTTGAGTCTTTAACGAAAAAGACCCAAGGGCGCAGTGGTAAGAGTGTGTTATAAAGGGGACTGTATCGAGAGGTCACGGGTTCGAGTCTTGCTCACCCGGACCTCTTGTCTTTCCCCTTTTTTTTTCGAAAACTCAAAGAAGCAAAGTTGTTAAGCTCGTGGGGCTTAACAACTTTGTCAACTACAACTTTTTACGAAAAGCTGTCAATAAGCTTAAAAATAAGCTTAAACTTCGACAGTAGCTTATAATGGCTTAAAAGTGAGAAAAATGCTAAGTCTTGGGGCACTTTGGGGACAAATAAGCTAGGACTTGGAAAAATAAGCAAAAGGGGGTCTACACTACCTAAATAAGCACTTAAGTGCTTAAAAGCTAAAACTAATAAGCTGTTAAGAGCTTATGAGACAGAAAGGCTAAACAAACTTACAAGGGTAAAATAGCTTAAGGTTTTTGCACTTGTGGACACTTAAGCTAAGACAAGGATAAAATAATCTAAAAGGGGTCTAAACTAATCTAAATAAGCTCTAAAAAGTTAAAGGCTTAAACTAGATAAGCTATTGAAAACAGCTTATGATGACAGAACTAAAATAAAGCTTAAAACTAAGATTTCACTAAGTCATTTGGACAAATAAGCTAGGTAAAAGGCAAATAAGCTCACAACCTAACTAAAAAAGCAACTAGGAGACAAAATGAGCTTATGAAATAAGCTTAATAAGCCAAAATCTAAAATAAGTAATCCTACACCTAAGTCATTCAAAAACAGTGAAAGTGCTAGTTTAAGCTTAAAACTAAGCAATCAAATAAGCTTCCTAAGGTCTGAAAATCAAGGGGCTTATATAAGAGCTTATAAGCTCTTATAATAAGCCAAGAGATTGGGCTTTAGTGGACTTAAAAGCTAAGCAATGAGAGCTTAAAGTCTCCCCTTTGCACCAGGGGAGATTTAAGCTAAACTCAAGGGCTTATTTGACAGCTTTAAAAAGCTTATTAAAGCTGTCAAATAAGCCCTAAACAGAAAATTAAGCCAAAACAGATTTAGTACCTTAGCTTAACAACTTGTGCACAAATTTTGAGCTTTTAAAAATCATTTTTACTTGCTGAATTTTGTAGGTGAAAAAAGGCTTTTGTCTTTTTAAAACTGTTACAAAAAAAGACTTGGTAATTTTTGACTTACAAAGTCAAAAGACAAAGAAAGTTTTGACAGCTTCTTAACATACACAAAACACACCTTTTTTGACACTTAGACTCAAACTCCCAAGTGCTTATCAATATAAGCACTTGTGGCCCTTTTTAAAAAAGTCACAGTTTCAAAAATGGTTTTGAAAATCTTTAAAAAGACAATTTAGAACCTCAAAAACTTTTGAAACAGCTTAAAAGAGCTTAAAAGATTAAGCTAAAACTCACTAAAATACCTCAACCCATGGACAAAACCATTTTGACCCGTTTTTAAGGTTGACCCAAACACCCCCTTAATTTTTTTTAAAATGGTTTAAAAAGTTATAAAACCTGTTTTAAACTGAAGTGTTTGAAGCAATAATGATACTTAAGCTATAACAAACACTAATAAGCTAAATAATAAGTCAAATAAGCACTTAAGTTGATACTTTAAGCTAGGACAGAAATGAGCTTAACTTGACAGTTTTAACTAGATTGCATATAAATGAAATAAAGAACATTCAAAACATTCTTAGACAATAAGTATCACTAATAAGCACAATAAGCTAAGGAAATAAGCTAAATGAGCTTATTGCTACAGTAAATAAGCAAAATTGAAAGTAAAGTACCTTTGATCCTTTTCACAAAAAGGATCTTGTGAAGACCTAAATAAGCTCTAAATTCCTACCCTTGGCTTATAAATAAGCCAAAACTAAGCTGAAAACCCAATAAGCCTTCCATGTTTGCTTATTCATCCTTGCTTTGCTCAACAGTACCGTTGCTCCTTTTAGTTTTTGAGTAATTGTTTTATAAGACAGATTATAGACTAGCTTAAATGGAAACTTAAAAGGTTTTAAGAAACTTGATACTTAGAACACAAGTCAATAAACTTCACTGAATTTTTCATTAAACCAAGAACACAAGTACAAAAACTTTAAATCTTAACTTTGAATTACACTGGAACTAAAAACTATTCTTCACTATATAAAAACTACTTAACTAAAACTACATGAGCCACAATGGCCTTTTACACAGCTTTTTATAGAAAAAAAACGACTAAGCTCTTGTTCTTTGTCTTCATCCTTTTGTGTTTCTTTGTAGACACAAGAAGGAGTTGTGTTTCTTGTGAGAGTGTAAAGTCAATGCACATCCTGTCCCTTGGTTTTTCTTGAAACCCAAGCCGATTGCTTTCAACCATCGATTGGTTTTTGTGTGGGTTTGGATTGCCAACATGGCAAAGCCTCTTTTTAGGTGGGAAAGATAGTGGAGGAGGGGGGAAATGATTATCCATGGGGTGGTTTGGGTTGCAGGGTAAAACGGGGGTGGTTAACCCGTGAGTTCGTTGGGATTGAAAAAGGGCGGGAAACAAAAGTTATAAAGGTTGGGGGTGACAGGGTACAAGTTTACCCATTTGGCAAGGTTAGTCCCTCAAAGATATATAACTTGTTGCATCCATGGTCCTTGGTGTTAAATAACTTTGGGGACTTGGCAAAATAAGTCCCCAAAAGTTATATCTCTAATTGCAAGACTCGTCCTTGCGTAATACAAGTTAGGAGAGTTGGCAGTTTTGCCCCCCTCCTTGTTACTTTGAGTAATATGCAAAATAAGCCCTTGTCTTTTCCTTTGTCTCTTGTCTTCTTTAAATATAAGTATAGGGATTTTACCATTTTGTCTCCTAAACTCATATTTCTTGACTTTGCCTCGGGGTTGACTTGGACTTTTGAACAAGTTGGACTTTTCTGTTGACTTTTTGACTTGATTGACTTTTTGGCTTCGGTTTGGCTTTGTCTTTCACAGTCTTTTCCATTCCGAGTCCGGTTTTGTCGTTTTGGCTTTGTTTTTCGTCCTTTTCTTAGATATCCGTTCCTGCACAATACAATTAGCAAAACAAGCGTATATTTGGCCTTTTAAGTCCGTTTTTGGTTATTTTAGCTCGTTTTTAAAGGTAAAAGGTATGTGTAATTAAGCACATACCAATATCTTATATCAGTATGCTTGGTTCTTGAATGAAGAACTAGATTGTTGGAGATAGCAATGGCACTTATGTTGTCACAAAAGATGGGTACCATCTTATAATGGATATCGTAGTCACTGAGTTGACTTTTCATCCATAGAATATTTGCACAACACCCAGCAGCAACAACATATTCAGGCTCAGCTGAGTACATAGCCACTGATTGCTGTTTCTTAGCACTCCAACAAACCAACTTCCCACTAAGGATTTGACAGGCACCTGTGGTGCTTTTTCTATCCATGTTGCAACCAACATAGTTTGAGTCTGAGTATCCTTTAAGATCAAATCCTGAGCATTTTGGATAATATAAACCAAGGGTTGGAGTACCTTTTAGGTACCTGAGGATTCTTTTCACAGCAATTAGATGTGATTCCTTTGGATTGGACTGATATCTTGCATATAAGACTGTAGAGAATTGAATATCAGGCCTTGTTGCACTTAGGTACATCAGTGACCCAATCATTCCTCTATATAGGGTTTCATTGACTGGTTTACCAGCGAGATCGGGCCCTAGATTGTTTGGAGGAACCATTGGTGTCTTCACTGAGGAACTATCAAAAAATTAATATTTCTTTAGTAAGTTCCTTGTGTATTATTCTTGATGAATGGATATTTCTTTTCCATCCTGCTTGATTTGCAGTCTAAGAAAGTAAGTAAGTTCTCCCATCATACTCATTTCAAATTTCTTTGTCATCAGTTTCTCAAACTATTTACAAAGTTTATAACTTGTTGAGCCAAATATGATGTCATCCGCATACACTTGGACAAGGAGTACATCTCCTTTGGATCTATAGATAAACAATGTGTTTTCTATTCTTCTCTAATAAACTTATTTTGAATAAGGAAAGTAGATAGAGTTTCATACCATGCCTTTGCTGCTTGTTTTAGTCCATAGAGGGCTTTGTCAAGCTTATAGACATAGTCAGGGAACTCACTACTTTTAAAACCAAGAGGCTGTTTCACATAAACTTCTTCTTTTAGTTTTCCATTCCGAGTGGCACTTTTGACATCCATTTGGAAAACTATGAAGTTCATGTATGTAGCAAAAGCAAGAAAGATCCTGATGGCTTCCATTCTTGCTACTGGTGCAAAGGTTTCATCATAGTCAATTCCTTCTTCTTTACTATAACCTTGTGCAACCAATCTTGCTTTGTTCTTAGTGACAATCCCATGTTCATTCTTCTTGTTCATGAACACTCATTTGGAGCCTATGGCTATCTTTCCATAAGGGAGGGAATAAGAGTCCAGACTTTGTTTCTATAGAATTAATTTAGCTCTTCTTGCATAACATCAACCCATCTTGGATGCTTCAGTGCCTTAGAGACCTTTTTTGGTTCTATCTCAGAAAGAAAGTTAGCAAATAGACATTCACTAGCTGAGGTAGCTATAAGCTTGGTAACCATGCTTCTTGTGAGCATGCCTTCACTAGGATCACCAATAATATTTACAAGTTCAATGTGTTGATCTTTTGACTATCTATCCTGAGCAACAAGATATGAACTTGTTGATGTATGATTGGTATTTTGAGACTTAATAACTCTAGAGACTAAAGATTTAGTAATAGGTTCTAAGGTTTCAGTATTATTCTCTAAGGTTTCTTTAGTGGGCTAATTTCTGATTTGTTCATCCTGAACATTTTGTTCTTGAATCCCTTCAGTATTTGTTGGATTAGGAGGACCTTTAACAACTTCATTATGAGGGTTGTCTTGCTCATTTGAAGAAATTACTTCAGGGACATGTTCTTCTTGGGTAAGTTCAGTGAGTGAACGACCATGAGGAATGATGTAGTATGAAATATTAGAATTTGATTGATATTGTCTAGATGGGTCATCCTCATGATGATATTCATCAGGAGCATATCTAGATGAATCATCTATTCCAATTTTATCTACTAAAGTATTTGTGAACCTGTTAGCCTTAAAATATGTCGACTTATATGGAATTACATTAGTTTATTATAGCCGTGTTGTATAAGGACTAAAAATGTCAAGTTAGTATAGTTAGGCGACACAAAGGCTATATATATCCCCTCCTTACTTCTAAAGAGTGTAAGGATTCATAGTGTAACATCTCATAAGTGTGTATGTGTTTTTCCTTCTCTCTAAACACACACATATCTTCCATTTTCTCTCTTCTAATCTAATATGGCTTACTTTCTCTTTAATCCTCCCCGACCTCTGGATCGTTGTTAGTTAGTGATTTCTTATGTTAACAAAACCTGATGGCTTCTATATTCTCATCAAAGGTAACATGATAAGTCTCCTCTATTTATTGTCTTCTTGTGTTGAATACTCTAAAGGCTTTAGAGTTAAATAAGTATCATAGGAAGTATCCATCATTAGCTTTTGCATCAAATTTACCTAGATGATCTTTGTAATTATGAATAAACACAGGACATATAAACATATGAAAATAGCTAATATCAGGAATCCTCTCTCTGAATATCTCATAGGGATTCCTATCATGTCTTTTGACTATTATTGATCTATTCTGAGTGTTCTATTCTTCATTTTAGCTACACCATTTTGTTCTAGCAGCCTTAATGAGAGTTCTATTCTTCATTTTAGCTACACCATTTTGTTCAGGTGTATAAGGAGAAGAGAAGTTTTAAGAAATTACTTTCTCATAACAAAAACTCTCAAGCTTAGAATTCTTAAACACAGTCCCATTATTAGTGCTGATTTGTTTGACTTTAACATCATTTTAGTTTTCCACCATTCTGATAAAAGAAATAATCATTTCAGCTGCTTGACTTTTCCATCTAAGAAAGTAAACCCATGTGTACCTTGAGTACTCATCAACAATGACTATATTGTATTTCTCGTGGTTCACAGACATTGGACTGACATGTCAAAATAGATCCATGTGAAGAAGATGTAGGCATTTTCTGATTCAGAAGTTTGTTTAGTTTTGAATAAGGCTCTTTTATGCTTTCTTTTTTCACATGCTGAGCATGGTTTATCCTTTGAATAAACAAGTGAAGGAAGGATAAGAACTTTGTTTTGCTTAGCAAGTTTATTAATGTTCTTAAAATTGAGATGTGATAACCTTTTATGCCAAAGCCAGTTTATACTTTATGAGGCTTTAGCAAAGAAGCAGGCTCCATTTGGAGTTAGTAATGACATGTCAAGGACATAAACATCATTTCTTCTTAGAGCTTTCAACATAATTTCTTTGTTAGGATTAAAAATTGTTCTTTGCTTATCATCAATCTAAATAATATATTTAGCATCACAGAGTTGATTGATGATAATTAGATTACACCTAAGACCATTTACAAAAGAAACTTTAGAGAAAACTATACCACCACAGTTTTTTGAACCATATCCCTTAGTAATACAAGATAAATTATCACCAAACACTACCTTAGGACCTGATTGCTCTACATATTTGTGTAGATAACTCTTGACACCAGTCATACTCCTTGATCATCTACTGTCCAGGTACCAGATGGGCTCCCTGATGTGTCTCTGCATAAATATTAAACTTGGGCTAGTTTCTCTGGTGAACCCACTTTTTGGTGGGTTCTCTAGCCTTTGACGCCTGAATTTTTTCACCTCTTTTAAAGTGATCAAAATCATTATGGTCAGTGGTAGAGTGTACAGTGCTTCCACATATGTTACACCTCACACCTATTGAGTTCTTACTATAAGAATGACACGATTGTGTCCAAAGGTAAAATGATCATAACTTCTACAAATTTCATATTTAGGGTAATTTCTATAATCATCATGTCTATGATCATTTAAACCACAGTGTGTGCATAACGGGAAAGGCTTTGCCTTTGATTTTTAGGATTTGTTTGGAAAGAGATGCATACTGATAAGGCTGTGCCTTGTAGTTTTCACTTCTTTTTAGTGAAGCAGTATACATGTCATGGTCTGAGGTCCTATGATCCTCCTTCTTGCACTTCGTGCAGTAGATAATTCTATAATAATCATCAGTTAAGTGATTGGTATAGTGACATAATTCACACTTGAGCATAGGTTTTTAAAGAGGTTTAGGTCTACCTGATTTAGATGATTCAGTGTTTTGACTTTTAGATTTAACATCTTGACTTACTTTGGATGAACTTCTTGAGTTAGATGACTTAAGTTTTTGTTCATGAGTCTTAAAGTTAATTTTCTCATCCATTAACATCTAAACAAGTTTAGTCAGTTCATTGATTTTTTATTCTTGTTCAGTTTTTTTGACTTCAATAGGGACTGAAGGAGTGACAAGCTCAGTATCATTAATAGTGACAGGTCCTAAAACACTATTGTTTGAAGATTCTTATGTTTTAAGCTTTTTATGTTTCATGATACCTAAGCCTGGTTTCTCACCTTTTGGAGAGTGAGGTTGATAGGTTAATGTCATTACCTCAGAGCTTGGTGAAGCTCCCTGAAGGTTTTCAAGGGTGGTAATGGGGTAAGATATTCTGATTCAGAATCATTGGACAATTCAAGGTCATTTGATGCCTCAGTGGGTTTTAAACACTCATTAACAGCTTAACTTTCAAGAACTAGAATTCTTCCAGTGTTAAAGTTTGAAAGTTTGCTGTCAGGGTTGTGTCTTTCAACCCAGTCTTTGGATTTTGGAACCATTTCATGGTCATAGCCTATGGAGGTAGGAATGAAAAGGTTTTCATTTTCATCCTTTTTGGATGAAGACTCAGTGAGCAGTTCTCCCCTAATAATTTTCTTCTTTTGATTTGGGATTTGCTCACTGATACATTGACTAACCTTTTTTGAGCTAGTTAGCGATTTTTCATTGATCTTTCTTTCTTCTTTAAGTTATTCTTGAAGATCATGATTTAACTTAGTGAGTTTAGTGTTTTGAATTTGAAAAGTGACAACTTCATGCTTAGCTTGCTTCAAAACTAGTAATTTATCTCTACACTTATTTAATTCAAAAACAATTTTGTTATATTTTGATAATAGGTTTAATATTTGCTCTTCAACATACTTAAGATCAATATTAATGTACTTAAGGTAATTTTTCCAATCGGCATCCTCATCCATAGAGAGAAGAATATTTACCTTTCTCATAGTAATGTCGATCCATTCACCATTGCGGGCACGATTATTTCCCACAGTGAGCTCATCATCAGCTAGAGCCATCAGTACATTGACTTGTGTCAACTCTTCATTGTATGAGACTTCTTCCTCATCCAAATCAACGTTTCAGTAACTAGGCCTTTTTTCTTTGATTGAGAAGTCTTAGAATTCTAAGAAGTAGATGCACTGTGTTGGATCCCTTACTGAATAGATCTTGAACCTTTAGCTTGCAAAGGGTTTGTTACTTTAGATAAATCCAAAGCAACAATAATAAAACACTAATTGAACACTATTGATTATGCGGAAACTAATCAACAATGCTAAGAAGAATAGTATTAAGTAAAAAACAAAAAGATCTTTTATCAAACTCACACTTTATATTATAACTTGAATCGTACTAGGTTACAAGCTATGATTGCTAATTGATCTCTATTGATCTGTCTCTATTAACTATGCCTAGGGTTTCTTTTATACACCAAGGAAACCTTAATGGGCTTACAAAACATGTA
This sequence comes from Tanacetum coccineum, assembly GCA_026074375.1. Classification (NCBI taxonomy): domain Eukaryota; kingdom Viridiplantae; phylum Streptophyta; class Magnoliopsida; order Asterales; family Asteraceae; genus Tanacetum; species Tanacetum coccineum. The sequence goes on along the minus strand of BQNB010032701.1, from coordinate 1,107 downwards.
AGGAGATAATGCATATCTATTCCTAATTTAACTCATGCATATCTCCTAACAGCACTAACTATTATATGCTAGCAGCACTAACTTACTACTAACAACACTAACTATACTAGCAGTACTAACAATGTACTTGCAGTACTAGCAATGTACTCTAACAGTACTAAAGACTTAGTCTATTTTCTTCAATCTTTCTTAGCAGCACTAAATCTTCACTAGCAGCACTAATGTTGAACCAGCAGCAGTAAGCTGTAAAGTCTTCTAAAACCCAACAATTTGGTTATAAAAGGAAGACTTCTCTTCTGAAAGAGGAAAAATGCACTGAAACGTACATTAATCCTTGGGTGCGCGGATATTAAGTAATCCGTGCCCGGGAAAAGTTAATTATCCGTTGTTAGGAACAACTGTCTTTTTGGCGACATGCATTCCTCAAATTGAAAAGCGGATTGCAGTCAGAAATAACTGCAAGCCATTAAGACATGTTTTAAAACAGTCTAAACTTTTGCTAGAACTTCATTTAAAGACCCGTGTCATTATTGAATGACATTTCTAGGTCCGTAAATGTTATCGATTTACAGAAGACGTGTCTGGAAAAATAATTTTGGTATTTTCTATTTTTGTAATTTGTTATGGTTTTTGTAGATTTTATATTTTTGTATTTTGTTTTCGTGTTTAATTATATACAAATATACATAGGATATGGGAAGACCATCCTTTACTCATCTTCTCCTTCCTAAAGACTTTTAAGGGTTTTCGGAGTCATACTATTCATACCAAGACGCGGGAGTAGAAATTCAAACTACTATCTTGGTAATGCCTTGGTGAATATGTCCGCAAGCTGATAATCCGTCGTCACGAAGTACAATTCAACCACGCCATTCTCAAGTTGATCTAGTATAAAATGGTGTCGTATGTCAATGTGCTTGGATCGGGAGTGCTGGTCATTATTCCAGCAGAGAGCAATGGCACTGCGATTATCACAATACAGGGGAAAATTATTGAAGGCAAAGACGTAGTCTGTAAGTTATGATCTCATCTAAATTATCTGAGCATAGCATCCAGACATGGCAATGTATTCAGCCTCTGTAATTGAGATCACAGTGCTCTTCTATT